>JANKOD010005594.1:0-10241 GCA_026284645.1 Erythroxylum acuminatum | reverse complement strand
ACATCTGAAAATTTACACAATACTCTTTAAAGAATGGTCATTTCAATCTCATCCACGTAAGAAAGGATTAAAGTGCGGTTAGCTCACACGGAAGAATGAAAATAATAATGAAAAATTAATATAATGATAAATGAAAATAGTTATAATCATTGTAATTATGATTGATTAAGAGAGAAAGAATGCTTATCGTTATTATTAATAGTGGTTAGTTTATTAAAAATATCTAGAAAGGAACAATTAGATGGCCTTTGTCTACTTGGGCCAATGAAAAGACATCATTGGATGCTAACGAGCCTTACCAGGCAACTAAAGAGAGAATTAGATTTAATGTCAATATCACACCAAAACCTATCTTTTTTTGTCTTTGATGTTATTATGAAAAGGTGCATAATTAAGATTAAAATGTAATAAAATTATAAATATCAATTAAATTAAATTTATTACTTAATTTTAAACTATCAGTTATTAAATAATTTATAATACGTGGTTTTCGAATTATTAAATGGACCATCACTATATGAGGTTAAGGGGGCGCTTGGTTCACAGAAGAGAATGGAAATAGGAATACGAATGAATATAGTAAAAAATGAGAATAGAGTATAGCCAACAATGAATCTCATTCCTCTAGTAATCCACAGGTATGGAGTATTGCTGAAAATGGGGGAATGAAAATGTTACCCCTGTTGATACCAAACAAGGGTTTTCATTCCATACCCATAGATTTTTCTCATTACCCTCAAACAAGCACCCCCTGAGCCTTTTGAGGATGTACAAGAAAAATTGTTAAAAATGTAATTAATCCCTACACGGTTATAACGATGATAATATTACGATGTTTATAATAATTATAATATTCAATAGGAGTATGATACTTGTTATTTGATGAAAAAATCTGATTAAATAAAAAAAGGTTAAACTAATTTAGTTAATAGGCACATTCATATTAAAAAAATTACAAAATTAGTAATACTATTTATTAAATATTAAAATTACTTGTAACTAGACTGAAATTATGTGCTCATCCCCGACTTTGAATATAAAAGGGGTGTGTGGGAAAACATGGATATCAAATGTTAAATGGTAAGAAGTATACTGTAAGATAGTTTGGTATTTAATATTATTTAAAATTAAAAATCATATTTAAATTAATCAAAATATTAATTTTTCAAGAAAAAAAAACCCAAAGGAATCTTGGTTGACCAAGACAAAATCTGCGCTAACAGAGGAGATGGTAAGACCGTAATACACGTGCTGCCATCAAAATATGAGCAAGTCGATTATTTACTTCTTAACTTGAAAATTTACCATCATGTTCCCATAATATTTTTATCAGATTTTATGCAGTTATGATCAATAATTAAAATTTTTAATTAACTTTATTAACGGTAAAAAATTCTCGTTGTTTCATTTTTTTTTGACTTGGCTCGTTTTAATTAATGATAAAATTAAAAATTAATTCATTAATTAATTAACTAAAATTTACAAACAATACAAATTGTAATAAATTAAATTTATATTTTTATTATATATCTGGCAGGTTTTTTAAAATTGAATTTATTTATTAAGATAAAACTACATCACAAATTAGAGTGTTAACAAAAAATCAAATAACATGTTTTAACTAAGCTTATTGAAATATTTAATAGTTGATTCAGATAACACGTGGACAATTATATAACGGTTAAATATCTATTTAATATTTATTTGTGGAGGCAGAAGAGACAAAAGCAGCAATATAATTTCAACGGTAGTTAGCATTAAATTACAATTAAAACGTGACTCAATTGTCTATGTTGCAATTCATTGCATCTTGTCAATTGTCATTGACTTCTACTCATCCAATGAGAGCCATCCAACAGGTCATTCAATAAATAATCAGGAAAAAATAAAATCATTTTGAAATTTTTATATAGTTATATAGCCGTCAAGTTATAATTTTTATAATTCAAAGTTTCAATTTCAAAATTAATACGTGCGTAGGATATTCAAGTTGACTACGCTTTCTATCTTATGTTATTTTCGTTTCCACGTTTTCTTTTAAACAAGCGAACACAGCATTAAAGACAGTATTTAATGTTTTTTTCTCTCCTATTGTCATGTAAGATAACAGTTGTCTAGTTACCAGATGCTTAAACAGAATCAAACTCTTGCGATTTTCAGGGAGTTAAGATGTCGTAATTATTCAACAAATCCAGAAAGTTATGAAACGGCATTAAAATCTAAGATTCTCTCTTCTTCTTTTTTTGCTGGTAATATGAAAATAGAAACTAAAAATTACTTACGACGTTAACAAATTTAGCCTCTGTTTAGTTGAACTTATACTAGTAGAGTTTTTTTTTGTAAATCTTTTATGAGAATAACTTTTTTAAGAGGCCAGTTGACTGTTAGGTTGTAATTAAATTTTTTTTTGAAAGAGCTTCATAAAATAGATTGTTTGACAACATAAAAATAAAAAGTTTAACTATATTTTATTTTGTAATAAAAATTATTTATTTATGAATATAAATATTATTTAAAGTATATTAAACAATATGCAAAGCTCAATATATTAATTATTATATAATTTTAAACCATATGAAACATAAATGACAATATATTTAACCAAATCTTTTATATAGATTATAATATAAGTAAACTAATTTCGAAAATAAATGTTAAAACATATAAAAAAGACAAATAATATTATATAAATCTCAAAATAAATATCCAAGTTGAGTAAACAGTTAAATACATAATAAATGGGAAGATGAGTTTGTAGCTATTGTGAGAATTATGTGTAAAACATAAGGATAAAATGGACTAAAAATAGGCTCATTAATTCATATGAAAAATTTACATAAAAAATGTTTTTTTGAGAAGTTTCGAATTTGAGCTTCTTAAAAGCTATATTTTAGTTGCCAAAAAAGCTATATCTATTAAAGAAATGCTTTTTTATTTTACAGCCAAATACCTATTTTTCTTTAAAAAAGCTTTTATAGTGAAAAAAAGACTGAAAAGTACTTATTGACCTCCCAAAAACCTATCCAAACAGGCACTTAAATCATTAATTGATAGGTAACTTTATAATCTTGCAATAATTATATTTAATGATGCTCAGTATATATATTTCTTTTAATTTTAAGATAAATATGATAATTTATTAATTAGTTAATTTAAGCTTAAATTTCTTCACCAAACTATAAGATATAAATAAGTACTTTATAACTAAGATAATTCATTAATTTGCGCCTTCTAAACTAGACCTTCAGTCAACTCGCTAGAGCCATAAGTATTAGGAAATAAAGTGAAATAGCTGAAGCATATTCGTAAGAAAAGTATATACGAAATATATTTTTGTTTTTGAAGTAGGAAAATAAACGGTTTAATAATAACAAAATGCTACCTGAATTAAGTTCGACAAAAATGTCAATAAGATGCAAAGTCTAAGTAAGTATGCTAAATTATATTTGATGTACCACTTAAATTTTCTCATCAAATGAAGTCACATCACACCAACCTTTCCTAGCGAACAAACTATACGACCTAAATCGTGACGTATATGTGAAATACCTCATATGAATTTCCTTTTCTACCTCTTTATTTATAGGGATATATTTAATTTAATTAGAAATGGCAAAGTCTAAGTAAGTTTGCTAATTTCGAAGTCTTTATATAAAAATCATAATAAAAATAGGAGGAGATAATTTGGTGTTTGTTGAAATATTTCCAAAAGAAGCGATGTACTGTTTTTTCTATTAATTCCACATTATTCAGTGGAAATTGCCATTCAACAAAAATATTTAAAACATACATATTCTGATAATAATTAATAAAAGGTTATTAATTTCTCGAGGAAAAAGTGAATCTTTGTTTTCTTCTTTACCTGGAGGCTTGTGTTTCTGCTTTCTTCCTTCATTCTTTTTGGTCTTCCCTTATAATTTGTTGTCGCTTTAACGATTTTAGGATATGTTGGTAGTGTACTTAAGTACCGTTTCAGAAGGTCTTGTCATATTTTCAGTTTTAACTCCACATGTCTTGGATTCTTTTTCAACAATTGATATTAAATCTTATCTTATATCATTAGTTATAATAATTAAAAAAATTAAATTATTTTTATTAAATATCTTCTTAATATTCATACACTAATAAGTTTTTATAAATCAAAATAAATTAGTTGATTTTTATTTAATAAATTTTTAATTAAACTTGAACTTCACTTATAAAATGAATGAATCTTTAAATTATAATCTTCTTATTTTACAACATTTATTAAAATTTGATATTAATGAAATTATAATTATTATTTTAATAAATATTTTAATGTATATAATATTTTTTAAATACATTTTAATAAAATATAGAATGGAGAGCTTGTAACATTCCGTGCACACCATACACATATAATCAACCTACCGACGAATATTGTATTTCTCTTTTTTTTTCAAAATCATTATTAATTAGATGATTCATTGGAATTAAAAATTAACATTTTCATTTTAATAAAGCTAAATTATAAAACAAATTGAGTTATAATTTCTCCATTAATCTTAAAAAAGATAATTAGGAAATGAATTTTCTTACTAATAATAATAATTAATTGTGAATTGCATGAAGAGTCCCATACTCCAACCCGTATGAGCATGACAGTGCATGTGGAAAGGTCAACATTGGACGCAAAGCAGACTAAGAAATTGGGAGGCTAAAAGGCCGTCCAAGTGCATTTGAACCCAATTTAACCATGTGTGTAAATGCGAGTTGGTATTGGAAATAAATAAAATGTGATCTTTAAGATCGAAAAATGTTAAAAATACACACTGGAGTCAGAGTTGTTGGATTTTGATGCTTTCCCAAATTCGTGGCCTCTTGAATTATGGGTTTTCTAAAAATTTGTAATCCTCTACTAAGTTTTTTGAGTTAAGTCTTTGATGACTTTTTTTTAGATTAGAAAATTATGAATGATAATAAGTCAAGTCAGGCGATGATCCTCTTCTATTTGGGCACGATCAAGCAAGCCCTAGGCACCCCGACTTAATCAGACCTATTTATTTAATAAAAATTCAAAACATCATTTCTTTTAATAAATTAACATTATTTTGCTTTAAAAGTCAGACTTCAAGCCGAGCTTGGTTTGAGTAGCTCGAGCCTTAACTTGACTCAAGGCTCAACTTTAGAAAAAGGCTAAATCTTAGGTTTATTTGTCATTTCTATTAAAAAAAACCGTTAAAATGTGTTTGTTTGAGCGAATGAACGAGTACTAAATATAATCTAAACTTGACTTTTTTTTTTTAATTTCAATTCTAATATAATTTGAGATTTGATGTAACATTTTTTGACATTTTACTTAACAAATTTAAGTCAACGTAATTCTATTCCAAGTTTAATTTACTTTAATCAAATCAAACCAAATTAATTGATTATCTTTAAAATTAAAATGTTTTGTAATTGGATTGATATATGGCATGTGTTCCTATACTCTTTTTAAAACATTAGGAAAATTAAATATATTTTAAAATTTTAATTAAATCAATTAGAATCGTTTAATATTTAGTCAACTCACAATCTCAATCCAATCCAATTTACCACCCAAAAGTTGAGATATTTTGTGATTAGGTTGATGCATGACATGACTTCCTTTTACTTTTTCGAAAGAACGGGCCAAGCCATGGACATTAGGTTTCACCTTAGATTAGATGAAAAAGAATAGGAATAAAATATTTAAATTGATTATTACTTTAAAATGTAGGCTTTAATACATTTAACCTCCTTTGTTTTATCTTTACTATGCTATGCCCTCCTTAATTTTAAAAATGAACTTATTACCTTCTTTCACTATAAATTAAATGAGCTTAAAATTTTAAAAAAATTTTAATCTCTATATTATGATAATATCACGTCGGCACATATCGGCTAAAATATATTAAACCCTTTATTTTTTGCTTTATTTCATTATGCTTTCTATTATAAAACAAAAATTATTTTAAGCATGAATTATATTTTAATTGTTAATAAAAAAAGAAAAAATTACTAAAAATATTATTATCTTCACTATTGTATTTCATGATAATTAATTTATAGAAAAAATTAAAAAAATATTTACGAAACAAAATTAAAAAACTTGGATAATTTGGGCACTTCACGGTTTTTTTGGCGACTACGAGGATAGATTGAGGACAACAATAAAAAATAATAAATAAAAAGGTCTTTTTAAATTTTAAACTCCCTTATTAGTAATAATTTCATTTTTTAATAAAGGTAAAATTACTATTAGTTCACAAGACATTAATGTAAGAGTTTACTCTCACATTTGTAGGTGTCTCCTAATAATATCCAACCTAAAGCGATTTAATATTGGGCCTTATAGTTGTAGGCCCAAGTTTGTAAATCAAGGGGTTCTGGGTAATAGCTTGGGCCCATTACAAATGTTATCTGCTCGTCGCAACTAGTTCTAGTTGCTTCTCAGTTCTGTTTAGTTGGACGACTGTTTCCATCTTCTTCTTCTTTATTAGGTTAACAGAATGTCGTCTCTTGGAACATCGAAAGGGATTTTGGAGATTGCTAAATTTGGTATTTATGTTACTATTCCCATCTTTCTCATGTATACCTTCGCCAACAACTCCAAGAATCTTCAGAAGTTCATGGGCAACGTATTCTCTCTCTCTCTCTCTCTACATTGAGACAGTTCCCTTTTTTTCTTGTTAAATTTGCTGAATTTTTAGGTAAATTATTTGTTAGCTTAGGGTATTGTGATGGGATTAACATTGGTGGGTCATAATCTAGTGCTTATTGGATTTTGTGCAAGCTAACAATTGGATTCATAGTGTTGAGCATTTAAAATTATGCAAAATGATGAGAATGATATGCTTGACTATATAAGATGTAGCAGCAAAGTGAGTATCTTTTAATAGATATTCATAAGAAACTGCTCAGAATTCGGATGCCGATCGAATGTTTTGTTACTTTAGGAGAATAATTGGGAATCTCTTTCTCTTAGAAGGTCGCGTTGTTAGAGGACCTCATCTAGCAAGACTTCTCGAGTGAGATCATATTTGATGGATCATTAGTTTGAAGGTGGGTCCGCAGTTTGTATTTAGGTTTTCAGGATTCTTCAACAGTTAAAACTGAATCAATCACATTGAAATTCATATGGGGCTGTACAAATTTTCAGATTTCTAAATGGAAATTGGCTTGGGTCCGAGTAATATTTTACGTGAAGTGCTGATTTAGGAGCTCATCTCTATATTAGCCTGAGATGATTATTGATTGAGATCTGCATACCATATCAGTATCTCCGATGACTGAAAAGTCCTTGTATTTGTTCCAAAAATATGTCTTGCTGTTGTCTTGAATTTCCCTCATTTCAGATCCCCAGCCCTATATGACTATCTTGTTGGTCCAATGGAAGGAAGTTTAGCAAATTTTCTTTTGCATTAGGAAGAATTGAGTAGTAGCTTATCATCTTTAGTGATATATTATTGTTATCTCACTAATCAAATTGACTTTAAATTGAAGGGAATAAGTTTCACCTTGATATCACAGACAGGTTATCTGGAAATGCTGTTATAACTTTTAGCTTATCAGTGCAATTATTAATTTTCTTGTTATGTGAATTTTTAATCAGTTACACTATGGCATTTTGATTTTTTTTCCCCTAAAATCATGTTGGAAAAGAAATTTTGGAGTCTTGATATGGTGCACAGTCCTAACATTTTCCCTTTTCAATCATATCTTTTGGTTTATTTTCTGGTTTGAAGCGTTCATACGTGGTGTATCCCCCCGAGGGACCAAGGCCTCCATCACCTGAGGAGCTCAGGGAAATGGCGCGAGAATTGGCTCGCAAGAGAAAGAATGGTTGATATCCGGCTGTTGTAACCACTCTGAGGTTGTAGCTCTTACTAGTCTACAAGACCATATCTCATGAAAAAATGTGTACTATGCAGCTGAAACACCCTGTTTCATATGTAAATAGTTGAATAATATGTGTTTGATGAGGATGACTTGTTCAAACGTTTACCGATAGATATTGCTAAGTCTATTATCTGTCTCCGCCACTTGCGCCTGGAGTCAAGCATATCCTATTCTGGACTATAATTCTGCCAATCACTTTAGGTTAAGTAAAAGACGATCACATTACTTGGGCATCAAAAGTCATTGCCGATTCCTCCTTTTGGTTTGGCAGGAAGTAGAAAAAGTTTTAAATTTTGTTTGATAGCTTGAAACGAAAAGAATCGTTGAAAGGACGATCATATGGACCGTTGCCTCAACGTTTGTTGCATACTCTAGCGGTCAAATTTAACTTTTAATGATTTAAAAATTTTCAAAAATAAATCTTAAATAAATAAATTTTTTGACATAATATCAAATTTTATTTTTTAACTAAAAAGGCAAAAACTAAAAAGGTTGTTGAAACAATAACAATTTCTCCTGACACATCACTAATTCTTCTGGCGTAGATCGATTTGTTGTTAATAGGTCGGTAAGGGTTTGCTACAAGTGAAACGTTCCATTACAAATCTATAAAAGTGAGTTTTATTCTTGTAAAAAACTTACTTTTGATTAATTTTAAAAATTAAATGTGTGATAGTGAAGTTTTTTTTATTTAAAACTATAAAAAAATTTAAGTGAAAATTTTAAAAACATTCTTTAATTTAAACATTTTATAAAATTATGTTTCAAGTTGAAATTTGTTGTTAGGGTTGACGTTGACGTCCATAATACAGTTTTGTTAGAGTGAAACGTCATCACCAAGCCGATATTTTGTTAAATGCAAACTGGGTAAATTTTGCAAATTGCGTATTACCAATTAAATCACTTCGCAATTCAATCACGTCATGGACTTGGTCGCAAGCTTTATGTGCCATTTCATTTGGTGATATTTTTCTGGGAAACTACCACGAGTTTTCAGTTGTCTCCTAATCTTCTAAAATGTGATGACAAAATCAACCACAATACTACCGACAGAAATTTGAAAATGGGGGATACTCTTACGATATATGTTATATACCTGAGTACTTAGTTTTAACATTTTTTATTAATTGGCCTATAAGTTAGTAATTGGAAGATGACAGCTAACCAATAATTGTTGTTTGACTTAGATTTAGAAAGCAAAGTTGAGATAAAGCTTTCGTAAAGGTTAACATGAGTTGATCGTGTTATTAGGTGTAAAAATCTTTCACGGGAATTGAGGTTGAAAGATAGTGTCAAGGGTTGAGTGGTGTCGGCTCAATAAAGCCTTGGGTAAATCTACTGTACTTCGGTGAAAGTGATTAAGTTGAGTGAAGGTCCCACAAATGTAGACAGGGTGTGTTGAACTGCGTTAACAAATTTCGGTGTTGATTTATTTTTGGTTCGTTCAATTTTCTGATTTTTTGTGTTTGTTATAAACGAATCGAAAAGTTTGAGAAGCAATCATCTCTTTAATTTTTCAATTGTTATCATAGCGAGTCACCAAATCGAAACTTGGTGGCAAGTTGGTACAAATCCGAATTTCACAAACATGGCTACAAGAAAGGGTGCATTGATCACCAGGCAACCACTGTTGGACGACTCTAATTATCGCACATGGAAATCACAGATGAGAGTCTTCATCCAAGCTCAGGGTACAAAAGCTTGACGTTCGGTAGTACATGAGTAGACGCATCCAATGATTACTGACAATAAAGGAGAGGCAGTTCAAAAAGATCTATCTAAGTGGACAAGAGCTGAAGAAGAAAGTGCACTTAAAAACTCACAAGTAATTCATGCAATTTTTAATATTGTTGATGAAGGACGCTTCTCAATGATATCAGCCTTTGAATCAACTAAAGAAGCGTGGGATGTTTTGCAGACTATTCATAAAGGTCCAAATCTGTGATAGCGTCAAAACTACAAATGTTATCTGTGAGGTTTCAAGAGCTAAAGATGGATGAAAATGAGAATATTGGGAGCTTTTATTAAAGATTGCGAGATATAGCGAATCAGGCACATCAACTCGGGAATAAATATTCCAATCTGAAACTAGTCAAGAAGACGTTGAGATCACTACCTCCAAAATTTATTCCCAAAATTGTAGCAATTAAGGAAGCTCATGACATTAATGACTTGTCGCTGGAGAAGGTAATTGGGATTCTTATCGAATTTGAAATGAATTTTTTTAGGGGAAAACAAGAAAAGAGCAAAGGATTGACATTACAAGCTGAAACTGAAAACGACATAAATGATGTAGAAGATGAATTTGATGAGAATGAGGATATGGAATTATTGACAAAAAATTTCAGCAAGTGGTT
>JANKOD010005585.1:0-10241 GCA_026284645.1 Erythroxylum acuminatum | reverse complement strand
AAAAATTATTGTTATTTCATATTAATTGTCATTATTATTTATTATTAAGATTTTTGAAAACATGGTTGATGTAAACAATAAACTAGTAAAGTATACAACACAACTGTACAATATACTAATGGACTATTTTGTAAATTTTAAAAATTTTAGTGGCTATTTTATAAATTTAAAAAATTACTCGAAGCGGTACCTATTACTGATTGGTACCAGTATAGTTCCGTTTTAGAACTCAATCCAATACTGAGCCCGGTACAGTATTCATAACTTTGGTCATATGCCTTCTCTAAATTAATAAAAATCATGTGTAGATTACTATGTCTTTCCCTGTAATATTCCATTAATCTTCTAAGGAGATGTAAAGTTTCTGTCGTGGACCTTTCTGGTATAAAACTAAACTAGTTCTTCAAGATAGAAGCATCATTTCTCACTCTCTTCTTAATTACCTTATCTTATAATTTCATTGTGTGACTAAGTAGTTTGATGCCTTTATAATTGTTACAATTTTGGATGTCCCATTTATTCTTATATAGAGGAATTAATATACAAAGTCTCCACTGATTCGATATTTTAGCAGACTTAAGGATCACGTTAAAAAACTTGGCTAGCCAAGTAAGACCTTCTACGTCTAGGCTCTTCCACACCTTTATAACCATCTCATCAACCCTTACTGCCCTTCTGCTCTTCATCTTCCTCAAAGCTCTTTTAATTTCTTTTCTTGTAATATGCCTGCAACAAGTCAAGTACCTCTTTTTAGTATGGTAATTGACATTGTAAAGGTCCCCTATATCGGTAGAACAGGTTTAACCCTTGAAATTAGTGGTGAGAGCATAAACTAAAGTGAGAGTTTTAATTACAAATAATCAATGGATATGGCCATTACATAACAATAGAAGTGCTAGCCGCATAATGGAAAATTTGCCTAGATTCCAGGAGAGAGAACAAGATGAAATTCAATGGTTAACCGATAAATCAAGGCAGTTCAGCACCAAAGCATGCAAAATACTTTTGTAAAATTCGCAGAACACGAGGTTGGAGTGGACAGAGCTAGTATGGAACAATGACATCCATCCAGCCCATTCATTTATCTTATGGATGGGAATCAATGGAGGGTTGCTTACAAGGAACATGATCAAGTTCTCCATGAGCACATTGCACTGTGAGTTATGTAGTACATAAATGGAAAATCTGGAGCATATTATGATTAGCTGCAATTATACCAGGCAAATATGGGAGGATGCAGATTATTCTCAACTTGGACATACTAGTGGACTCTTGAAGTGAAACTATTACTTGGTTGGGGAACCTTAGAGTGCATAATGCAGCTGATCTTAAAGCAATTAAGTTAAGTTAGGCAACTTTGGTGCACTACATCTGGAAGGAGGATAATTGTAAAATTTTTAGACAACAAAGTCGAAGCATTGAAATGGTTTTTCAAGACATTTTCCTCTATTGTAGATTGGCCATATTAGCAAGAGGAATAACTATTAATAGGTCAAGTAGTATGAAGAGACGAAAGGGATTGGAGTAATACTGGTTTATGTGGTCTCAAAATTACCCCTTAGATAACAAGTTGTAAACGATTACTAGAGACCACAACTTTTTGTAATATAGACTTTTTGGATTATCCTTGACATTTTGTATTCTAGTTGTAATTATCTTTAATCATGAAATCTTTAATTTAAAAAAATACAAAACCTCTCGAACGTGCTAAGATTACCTAAAAAGATATTCCCCTCTATGCCTTTATGAAATAATGCTCCTTTTACCATTTATATATATGTTAAAAATGCCACGTTAGCAGGATAATATTATGCCCATAAATCAAAAATAGAAAAAATGAAAGTATTGAATAAGATTACCATGAAGTAAAAAGGTATATGAAAAGTTAATGACTAACAATTGGATATAAATGTATTAATTAAAGAATTGCACCAAAGTTAAAATGAAAAAGTGTAACTGTAGCACCCTACTCCCGCAGGACCCGAACCCAACATCGTGGGTGATATCCGAGTCTGTGCCTCACGAGAGTGGCTGGAGCACTCAAATACCTTCAAAAACTCAGTATAATTTTTTGTGAATACAATCATATGCCCGAAAATCCGTTTTAAAAATTGGTTACTCTTTATTTCATAACTATTTGTTGACAGTAACACTAAACAAGTAAGTGGATGACTAAAATACTATCACTCCGTCAAGGGAAATATAAAAAGATAAACTGACGTACTAATGTGTTATAATTTGATACAGTTATACACTAAGATTTATATTAGACATTTCTTAAAAGGAATTAACTAACTTGATTGTAAGGGAGTTGGGGCACTTTTAAACTTATTCCATAAACAAAAAACTAATTCCACTAACTAAGTCTTAAATAATAAAAAAAAACCATAAAAGCAATTTACATATCCATTTGATATATAATAGGTTGCATTAACCTGTAACACTTCCCCTTAGTGTAAACTTATTTTCAACTATACTACTAATTCAACTTTAACTTCTTTTTAGCAAGTGCTTTGGTAAAATTATCTTTAACTTAGTCCCTAATCCACATCTTCTGCAATTTAATTTCTTGAGTTAATACCTTTGCTTGCGTAAACTGTTCAAATAAAAGGACCTATGCTATATATACTGTAGTCTATAACTTATAATGCCTTTTACATAACGAAGAATCCTTTTTATTGTAGTTAGATAACCTTACATGGTTTATCTATACATTGAAAAATGACTCCAAAAGAGTAAACAATATCAAGTTTTGTGATGGTTAAATAAAATAAATTACCATCAATTTACAAGAAAAATGTTACATCTTTAATGTCATTTCATTGTTTTTAGAAAATGTTAGGCATAATTATCTAGGAGTAGGCATGGATTTTGACTCCCCTATATAAAACTAACTTAGTTTTTGTATAACCATTGAGAGATAAAATAACCATTTGATTTTTCATTTTCTAACCTAAGAAAACAATCAGCTCCACCTAAACTCTTCATTTCAAGATGAATAATCAATGCATCTTATTGAACCAAGGAGGTTCTAATCAATAGTTTGAGGATAAAAATTATAATACTAATTGATTTACTGTATTAACAAGAAGGAATATGTGAACAAAATGTTATCACAAAAATGGCTCATGAAAGAAAAGACAATGTTTGCCATCTTTAACGTTAAGACCAAGTCAAGCATAGAAGAAGATCAAGATATATCAAGTTCACTTTATATATTATATATTACTTATTGCAAGCTTACTTTATTTGTTTTGATAGTCTAAAAGGTTCACTATATATAAATATTTCATTTCAATTCATTGTACGAGTCTTTTCATTCATCAAAAGGCATTTAAGATTTTAGTTTTAACATCAAAGCCTTTTAATTTTTGTAAAAAAATTAGAAAATATTTTGAAAAGTTTTCAAAAAATAATTACATTAAACAAATCGAGTTTAAGCATTTAAATTAAGTTGTTAAAATCATGTTTTTAGGATGAATAGTTGACATATATGGTTTAGTGGTCAACCGATATAGGTTAAAGTTGTTAAATTTGATATACCGTGAGTTTGTTATAACATTGTTTGATGTATTGGTCAATCAATAAGGCATATTGGTTAACTAACGTCCAACGACAAGTAAATTTAGTGCTTTTAATGCATATTGGTCGACTAATTGCTATACTAGTTGACTAGTATATTGCAAATAGTCAACGACTAATTCTTAGTTCTAATTGTTAGTAAAGGATCTAAAACACTATAAATAGGTATTTTCTCATTGGTTTTAGCTTTAAATAACATTTAGGTGTATTTTACACATATATTTAAGTGTTTTTTAATCAATTGATCATCATTATTTCTTATTTATGTAAGCCTCTTTAGAGTTATCAAGTGATAAAATGAGGTATTTGAGTTGTAATATTTGATTGAGGCATTATATTATTATACTTGAGGGATGATATAAGTGAGATTGAGGGTCTCTTCACCTTGGAAAAATATTTTAAAAGGGTTCCACTTTACTAAGAAAGATTGTAAAAAGGTTATTCTTTAGCTTACAAGAAGAATTATAATGGAATTCTAAGAATAGTCTTGGGAGTGGATGTAAGCAAAGGTTGTTTGTCGAACTACTATAAATCAATTTGTATTTTTCTCTTCCCTAGCCTCTTTAAATTATTATTCAATTTTTTGATTGCTTTGTACTAGGTAATCTATTTATTTATTTATATATTACTTATTGTTAAATTAAGTTCATTGGTTAGAAAAATCTTTAAATTTTATAAATACCCAATTCACCCCCTTCTCAAGTGCCATTAGGGACTAATAAGTGGCATCTGACTGGGTATATTAGGCTAACATTTCTAACAAAATCATATTACAAGGATAATAATGACATATTCAAGAGCATCATCGTTATCATTCAACCAAGAGGGACAAAGAAATAGTAGAGACATTTCTTTAATGATAATGATTATCTTTATTGAAAAACTAAAATGAGATTCTTCTTAATGTACGAAATTGTAGACTTATAGAAAATAGTCTCAAATGGTCTCTTTATACCTACGAAAATCATAGATTTAAAAACACATCCCCAAACTAAAGGAAGAATGGGAACCTCAAGATAATAGATTAATGATAAATGATTATTTGATTATGTTGAATATTGAAGATAATTTGTATTTCACTACATTTCTGTACATAGGAACAAGGTTTATATACAAGCTTCTTAGGACTATTTAGGAAGTAATCTAGCTATTAACTATAGGAAATCCCTCAATTATAGGAGAGATCATAGGAACAATTAACACAAGATCAATGCTAATATCTCTAGTCAACAGATTATATTTACGTAGTCATATTTAATATGGTTTGCTTATTATTTAAAGTCTTATAGTATTTTTGGTGCTTAATTCGCTTCAAGTGTGTTTATAAGTGATAATTGCCTTTATGAACCAAAAGCCCAAGAATTTGGATGAAATTGTGGCATGGAACAAAGATATAAGGCAAGTGAAGACCTACACGACTGTGAACAGTGAATGTGTAAGTCTCTATAAATGTCTGGAGATTTGGAGAATATTGTTTCTAGTTGTGTGAAGTTACATGCCTGTGTATATGGATATATATGACCATGTATGTTGCTCGTGTAAGTCTCTGTGTCCATGTAAAATTGCAGATTCAGGAATTTTTGGAGATACGTGGTCACACACACTACCATTTATGTTGACTGTGTTTATTCCAGAAACCTTAGTTTTTACTATCAAAGGATGTAATAAGAGGCAAACAAGAGGAGACGAGTTTTTAAGTATTTTTTAGTGGTAAGAAGCATAGAGAGGTAACAACTCTGAGCAAATGATGAGGAAAACATGAAGAATACTTCAAAAGATCCAATATATAACAAGATTTAATCGAAATTGCAAGAAGATCCATTAAAAGAAATAGGAAAATTTAGAATTACAATTTCTATGTTTTCTACTATTTCTTTTGAATATTTGTCGTTGATTTCATTTTTATGGTTAGGAACTAATTTGTTTAGTGTCTCGGTTTGATAAACCCTAAGTTGTGATGACAGTATAATTTGATCTTTTATTTAATGCAATTTTATTGATCGACTTATTATGATTCAATTATGCATTGTATTCTTCTTATAATGTATTTGAAATATTAGTTTATGATTTGACTTCATATGATTGAGATTGAGAAATCATCTTGTATGAATAGATATACCATAATTGGAAGGAGTTGCGTGCAAATCAAGAGATAGGTCAACATAAATCCTTTAGATTAGGGTCAAACCTTATAGCAAAATTCACAAATCGATAATTCAATCTTAGGGGTTTTAACTATAAAATTTTCTATTAATCAACTAATGGATTAGTTATTAATAGTCTTGAGAAAGTTATTAACATAAGATAGGAATTTCCCTGATCTAATAATCAATAATTTAATTGCACAATAAAAGGTTAGTATTTAAGGATTCGTAGGGGGGTTTATTACCTAAGCAGTATTATTTGATAACATTATAAGTATTTTCCTTTTTTTTAAGTTCATTATTGTTTTAAATCTTGGTTTAATTTGTTTAATTTAATTTTTAATTAAATCCATAATTTGCTTCGGCATTTAGATAATAGGAAAAGAATAACTACTAGTTTTACAATCCTCATGGCATCTACTTATACTTACTATTGGTAGCTATAGTTATGTCATGCACGTGCGATTTAAAAGCTTATAAAATCTTAAAAAGTAAAACACCCCATTCAATTAATTTTCTTAAATAGTAGGTCATTCACATTTTTTTTATAAATTAGGAAGAAATGAATTCAATATGGTCTCTATCTGTGAAATGACATATGACATTTTGGCATAAAATAGAAATTACACATGACGAGCATAAATCAAATTAAGGAGAGCAAAGTGAGCATGATAATACATCAATGTTAATTGTTTTGAAAAGCATGCATACTATATTTATTATTACTATTTAATGCTCTTAAGGGTTTTAGAAAGACTTATACTAGTGTTGAAATGGTAAAAAATTTGCTCAGGTCACTTCTGGAGATGTGGAAAGCTAAAGTGATAACTGTACAAAAGGTTAATGATATGACAACGCTACCATTGGAGGAACTTGTTGAATCTCTCCTCATAAATGAAATGAATCTTCAAGAGACACAAGAAGAAATGACGCTCCTAAAGAAAATGAATTTAGGTTTAAAGCCTTAAAGAAATAATTGAATATAGAGGAAAAGACATCGATTAATGAAAACAATGAAAAAGACATTGTTTTAATCATTGGAAAATTTAAGAAATTCTCAAAGAAAAAGAACTTTAAGGAAGTTAAAAGTAATTTAAAACATAAATACTCTAGCATTATTTGTTTTGAATGTAAGAAACCTAGTCACTTGAAGTCATTTGAAGTCACAATGCCCTTACTCAAGGATGTTGACAAGTATGCAACAAAATAATAAGAGAAGAATAACAAATATAAGAAGAAAGCACGTAAAGCATCCACTTAGGATGTCACAAGTAAATCTAGAAATGAGTATTTAGAAGAAGAGATAGGTCATATATGTTTTACCGTTATGAACGATAATGAGATAATATCCAACCTTACTTTGTGTAATAGTAATAGTGATTTGATATATAATGAATTAGTCAAAAGTTTAGAAATCATGGGTAAAAAAAAGGGAGGAAATTATCCTCTAAACCCAAAGAAGTTAAAAAAAAGTTTGATGCATGTATGAATGAGAATGAAAAGATGAAAAGTGAATTGCATAATATTAAATGATCTAAAAATGTGATCGTTGGTGACAATTATGAATTAGATGCATTAAGTTATGAGAATGAAACATTAAAAAAGGAGGTAGATTCCCTTAAGGACTCATTGTCTAAGTTTATAAAGGGAAGTGAAAAATTAGAGAATATGATAGGAACTTAAAAGAATTCTAATAATAGAAATGGAATAGGATACAACCATAAAAGTAAACCCAATTTTAAAACCACAATTGTCAAATGCACATGCCACATCCACTAAGAATAATTCTAAAAGTAAGCATCATACTTCTATATTGGCTTATAACTTAGGCATAGAGTTCAACACTATCAACAAAAGAATATCCATAACTTCTATGATAATATGCAATCTCAGCCACACCTTTTTAGTCCTCAAAGAAGCATATATAAAGCTTCCATTTAAAATAGACATCATACATATAAAGATCAAAACTTATTTCATTAACCCTTGAAACCACTCAACACCTTTAATGTCTAAAAGAAGTTTCCTTGTTATGCATACATACATATTAATGCATTATGCATCACTGACACTCTCACAACATATTATTTCATTTCAATGATAAGTTTAGGTATGTTGATAGACAAAAAATGACAAGAAAATCCTTCAAAATGTGGTTTGAAAAGAAGAAGAAACCTAACAATCTAGGAACTAAGTTTATTTGGATATTTAAAACACATTGATTTGCTTGTTTAATAGGTTTTCTAAAGAGAAAATGATATGTAGTAGAGATAGTAGTTATTGAATTAAGTATTATTTTTGAAGAGTTTATTTATTTTTTATCTTGATGAATCTAAACTTTTTATGTCCAAGAAAATCTTTAAAATTTTTATATAGAATGTGGAGAAGTTTATCCTTAAAGATAGCTAGAATGATCAAAGACTAATCAAAAGAAACAATTGTTGAATAAAATGAGGATGATAAGAAGGATGAGATGCCTCCAATTGATTGTGAACTCAAGAAGAATCTTTATTCAAATCATTTATAAGTGATGTTGAACAAGAGGTAACTATTAGTTCATACTTTAAAAATATGTCACATCTTGCTCTTATTTATCAAATTAATTCCTTAGTGTTGATTGTTTGGGTTTGAATTCTAAATAAGGTTTTTAATAATTATTTTTATAATGCAAACCTTAGTATGTAAACTTATAAACTATATGCTAAATGAGGTTATTAATTTAGAATTTATATCAATTGCGTAATAATATCTCTAAGCCATTAAATAAGGATAGATTTTGCACAATTAGTAAAGAATTAATTATGTTTGATGAAAATTCTAAATGATAAACATCCCCTTATGTGTTTTAATCCATTCTTGATATTTAGCTAATTGATTATGTGTTTTAAACCCTTTTTATTTGTTTTTTAAATATATTTTCTAGCTTTTCAAAACACACTAGTTGACCAATATCTTAATGTGGTTGACTAATGTGCCCAAAAATCATATTTTTTACATTTTTAGTGAGTTTGTTAACTATCTGGTCATTTTTTTGGTCATCCGTATAGACACATTGGTCAACCAATGCCTCTAATGATTGACCAATATTCTCACATCTCACATTCTCTTCTTTCCAATGAGTTTGGTTGCATACACTACTCGACCACTTACTTTTAGTGGTTGACGGATATAACCGCTTCCTTTAAAAGTCTTTAATCGAGTAAGTTTGTGGAAGCACTGAACATACACTTTGGTCAACCAATAACCAATATAGGTTGACTAGTAAAGTAAATACTCTAATATTAAGGTTCAACCATTAGACAATAGTCAACTAATTTAGTCAACAGGTTGACCAGATTTATTCTTTAATTGTTTAATGTTACTTTACTATTTTGTTTTTAAAACAAAAATCGTCCTTCTTTCTCTTCTTTGTTGCGTCTCCACTACTCACTCTCTTTTCTCTTTGAAACCCCAACTCCTTCACCAAGGAATTATACACCTAACCGAATTCTTCCAACACCTTTTTCCTACTCATCTCACCTTTTATTAAAGCCATCATTGACCACTAGGCTCCATCCCCCATTGCTCCACTCTTCTCTAGCATAAACCTTCCTTCTCTAACAAGATTTCGATGACCTCCACCACTCTAGTAAGCTCAATAGCTTCCAACAGACCACATGTCATTGCTCTATAACCTCTATTCATCCAACGACTCTTAAGGTAAACCCTAACTCCACCGATTTGGGAATTTCTCTGATCTTTTATGTTGTCTCTTCATCAACGTTTCATTTAGCTTGTGATCTTACTTTACTTATACATTAAATTTTATGAACTATCCTTTAGATTTCGAATAAAAAATTACACATTTTTATACTTATCCTCGCTTATTTTTTCAAAATTAAAGATTTATTGGTAAAATTAAAGACTTTTTTAAGGTTTTCCAACTATGAATTAGATTGAATTATGCCTAATTTTTTCCAAATTGGAATTTTTGGTCATTTTTACCTAAATGACATTTGGGATTTTCAAAATTAGTAAAAAATTTTAGTGTAATTAATGATCTTATAAATCAATTAAGGACATTTTTTACTTATTCATACATTCGATTACATTGAAATTAGGTTATTCACAATTTGGTTAAGTTATTTCGACTAAGTGCCTTAAAGGAATTTTTGCATTTAGGCAAAATTATAAGTTATTTATTCAAGATTTTAAACCTTGATTATGTGCTTACAAATTTTTGTTAACAAATTCGATTATATATATATATATATATAATACTTTGTATTTTTTTCCTTCCTTATCAATTTTTGCATACTTTATGGTTCTCTTACATTATGCTTTGCGATTACTCTTGATGTAAGCAGGAGTAAGGATCATCATGAAGATGGCATACATGACGAGGGTGAGCTTGTCATTCCAGTTGAGCCTATATCCAAAGCTAGGACTGAGAAACTCTAGGAGGCTCTCTATGCGCATGTGGGCCAATTTGTGGAGAGGATGGAGTGCACCAAGCCTATTGGAGGAGAGTTATCT
>JANKOD010005564.1:0-10241 GCA_026284645.1 Erythroxylum acuminatum | reverse complement strand
CAAAGACATCATACCACCTAAAACATAAATCAAAAGTCATCAATTCATATAAAACACAACAAAACCTCTTTCCTGTAATGTGTAATGTGTTTGTCAACCCCATTATCTATATCATTAAGCCCAAGTCTACCTATTTCATTTCATCAACTCGCCGCTAGTTCAACAACTCCTCCTCTTTATCGTCGAGCGATTTTCTCTTTCTTCAGCATGTTTCTGTCCAATAGCTCCTTTACAGTGTGTAGTTCTAGCTCTACAATTGTCTAAATATATGTTCAAAGCAGTCACATAAATCTTCTTCCGGAAACTAGGAGTTGATATGCCGAATCACAAACTCACATGTTTATCAGACAATGTCAGCAACTGCCAAAGCAAATAGGGCACTTTGTTTCTCAAACGTAGTGTCATCCTGAAAGGGCAAAACATTTTAAGTATCATTGCCCAGAATGTGGTCGAACTGATAAAGAGTATTTAATGCAATCTGGTCTTTTAGAAATCAGAAACTTGCTGCAAACAATTGCACTCCACAATATACATACTAACAAGCAAGTAGTCATGTTACAAAAGCATTTTTCTTGTTGGTCGGTATGATTTTTACTCTATATTATGGAGAATTCTTTGTTTTTTCCATTTCACATCTCTGAGTTATCATTCATCCACTGTATTTGATCTCGAATCTCTACTGAGCATTGCAAAGTTCAAATCTATTAATTCACTCCCCCTTTCTCGTTACGGTGAAGGAATTATCCTTGATTGTCAAATGAAGTGCATAAAAATAACATTTCAATACCTCGCCTCTCTCCCTCCCATCTGTTCCTTCCAAATCCATGGCAATTGTGAATGGTTCAACATCAACATACTTTCCTATCCAAATTCCCTTGGTTGTTTGACTCCTGAAACGAAATCAGATTTTCTCCCTGATAAGCTATAATCACGACTATAAAAGGGTCAAAAAGAGTCGAAGTACCAGACCTTCCACGGTAAGCATCCATTTCCCTGAATCTTGTACGGAAAAGATGATTCATTAGGGTGCTCTTACCTATATGAAAAAGAGGGAAGATTTAGATCGCAGATGACAGATATTCGCCGTGTATGGAATAACATGATGCATATACAGAAGATAAACGGAGGAAATAAACCAAAACAAGAAATAAAACTTGTACATTCTCGGAGAATGGACCAAGATTCAGATGTGGTGAAGCTCATTTTGAGTCTAATCTTACCAAACTAAATAAATCTCCCACTATCACAGTTGTGTTGTACGAAAGCCGACGCGAATGGCTATTACATTGCAGTGGCGGTTGGTGGTAGCGGTTTACGAGGAAAAATTCAAGCACAAAAACTGATGGAAGCCACAAGCGGACATTTGACGAAAACAAAACATCAAGACTTTGTAGCATGAGTTGCAAGTCAACTTAATCAAAAAATTAATTATAATTTAAAATAAATTATAATCTTTTTTAATAATATATGTAAAATATTAATTATAATTTATAATTAAAATAAATTAGATAAATAATTATAAACTTTTATAATTGTGATAAAATCTGAATCCTATATTATATAAATATTAATTAATTTAGAATGGATTTTAAAAATTATTTGAAATTAAAAATTCGAAATTACTTATAAAAGTTAGATTATTTTTTTAAAAACATAATTTTAAATTAGTACTTAAATTTTTAATTAATTTTTAAATTAATCTTAAATACAAACATTTAATTTTGGAGTTAACCAAATTTGTTAGTTTAATTTGTCGATGTACAAATAAAAACTAAATTGTAGGGGTGAACACAAGTGCAGCAGAGAACAAAATAGGATACTGACGTAAAATTCAGAGTCTGCCACCCCAAAGCTATGAGTACATAATCCTTGGGAACATCATGCTTCCTTCATCCAAGATGACCGTTTGCTTCCTCTTTCTGATTTAACTTTTGTCTCATTCTAGAATCCAATTTTCTTATTTGTATGTTCAGCAGCAGTTTTGAGTCCGTTTTTTCTCCAAGCTCTCACCTTCCTCTGCTTTCTCTATAACCCGAAAATATGAAAGTGTCAACAGTTCAGTGCAACTGTTGTAGGGCTATCAGACAGCACAGTTGGGTGTTTCATGTTTGCCAGCTGCTTCCTGACAATCTATGGTTCTCAACAATTTCATCTTTGGAAGTTGATGAGTGATTATGAAGGTCAAGAATTTTACCGTCAGAATCTTCAGGAGCACCTACCTCTCTAGCATTCTCACCGTCTTTGTTTTTACAATTCTCATCGTCATACTTGCTCTCTAGGCTTCCCTTAGGCCTTGTTTAGTTGAGGAGTTAGGGATGGAAAGGAATTGACTGCAACACACTTCTATCGTTTGGTTAAGAGTTTTATAATGAAATAGAATGGGATGGAAGCGAAGGGTTTCATGTTACGTTTTATTCCGTTCTATTTCATTTTATTCCATTCCATTAATTAACATCCAACTAAACACTGCATGAGGAGATAGTATCTGCACGAAGCTTTCAATTTTAGAAACCGGTCTTTTTTTGGAAGACCCAACTTGAAAATTGGCAAACTCAAACCATAAATGTCGCATATCCAACTATATCACTAGAATTGAAAAGAGAAATATAAATTATGGTTCACATATTTGCAGCTAAAACTAGAACTTCATATAGAAATACAGAACTTAGTTTCCTCTACTTCTCAAGCAATTGACAAACATCTAATGCCTTAGATCTACAGTATTCGTAAATTCATTACCGAACATGGAGAAAGAATATTAAGAAAATAAAGGAAGGAAATAGCACTTCACAAGTAATTCTGCAAGTATCAATCTAAGACTTGAACTGTAAAATAGCTTCATCAGCTTCCTGCTCTGTTAGGGACCTAATCAAACTGAAAAACCTTCTCATACCATCCCTATAAATAAAATATTTTGAGATTCTCACCAACATTAGACCTAATCAAACCAACATTAGTTTCTTCAACTTTTTTATACCTGAAGGGATTGAAGATAAAGGAGTCTTTATATAAGCTAAAGGTTCTATTCCCGAATTCGAATCTTGGAAATTTTGGTCGGTCTGTTCCCTTATTACTGATTAGTCCAGCACATAAAGCAATTCTTGTGTACAAAGCTTCTCCGTAGCATTGTGAAAAATGAAGACCAGAGGACATTAAGGAGAGAATAAAGAGTGCAGCAGCAGCTCACCTATTTCTGATATATTCAAGAAAGTACTTAATTATAGGAAGGTGCAGAAACTAGAAATGACATGTTCTGTACAAAATTTGGAGAACTAATGAATCAAATATGTGTGTTACGAATGTAGAAAGTAGGTGCATATGATCCTGATTGTGCTTTGAGATATCTGAAGTCAGGCCTTTGATACAACATTACCTTTTATATAGGATTAAAATGCAAGAGTGACAAAGGACTCATACGTAGGAGCAGAGAACTACAAATCTAAAAGAGGGCCCTTGTACCATTTATGACTTGTTATCTTGCTTTTCAAATAAGGCAGGACCAGGGTTAGTTGTAGCGTGAACATTTCAGAACTTTATGTTTCCAGGTTAAACCTGCTAAAGGGGTTACTTGCAGACAATAATATCTCACAGATAAGACAAGTTATCCAATGTCTTTGTGATAATTTAGACAATGCTTCTTGTACAAGCAGAGATTGTCATAAGCAAAGCATAAATCAGGCAGAGATTGTCAAAAGCAAAGCATAAATAACTATGCTCTAAATCTGCTTAAATTTGTCATCTCTAACTCAAGCTGGAGAACTGGATGCAACGATACCAAGCTAACAAATTATAAATTTTACATACATCCAATCTTTCAAACTGGTAACCGATATGTATTTTGTTATATGTATCTCATAAGTTAGTTGGCACCCCAGCCATGGGATTTAAAGAAGCCATAAAATAGAAGACTTTATTTTTCTTTCACATAGTAACTCATAAAATACAAAAAAACATGATTTCCATTCTTCTACTTGGAACGAATTGCGCTATTTGTATGATAAAATTCAAGGAATGGTGGAGATTCTGCTGAAAATGATATATAGGTCTGTTAATATGTTGCAGGTCAATTCTTACTAATGCAGAGACAAGTAGTTCTAATCATTCAAAAGAATTATTTTGGGTGTGTGATTTAATGTTATATAGATTGAAACATGGTTACCTTATGGCCTATGTTGTCTTTTATATCATTTACCTAATGCCAAATCTGCTTTAAGGCTCGACCAAACTCCTTGATTTAAAGCAGATAACTCCTCAGAAAATGGACTCTTGGCTGCCCGAAATGTCCAGTGGACAACCTCTACTCCATCCAAGGCATTTCATAAGTGAAATGGAGAATGGTAGTAGCCTTGACATGGTACATCATCATCCCCACGAAATATTCCAATGAAACCTCTCAAGTTCATGATGTGTTTAATCAATGCTTGGGGTCACCCACTTTTCTCATCTTTCCGCTAACTCCCAATTAACCATTTATGAAACTGCAGAATAAGATTTTTCAATTAACACTTCCAAGACTGGAAAAAGAGACATACATAATTAATGTACGTTAATGAAGATCGATTGAAATAATCTCCTTATTAAAATTAAAATACAAATTTAGATAAAAAGGGAAGATGATCCACCAAAAAATAGTAGCATGATGTGATCATCAACTCAATAAAATAGAACCATGCTTCTCGCCAGTAAGGATTTATACACAAAACTGAAGCTATTCCCATCAATATAGTGGTAAAAGTAACCCAAAAGCTTACCTGAAAAATCTCCATATCTATGAAACCATTATCAGTGTCATCTGTTGAACTCTCCTTTGTCATTGACGATTCTGTTGGAGTGCAATTCTTAGGCAAGGGTAATCCACACAGAAAAGGATTTCCTCGATAACTATTTTCTTCAAAAGTTGCAAATTGTCCAACTCTTTCCGGTGTCTTACCAGAAATATTGTTGTAAGCCACACTGAACACTTCTAAAAATGTTAGTTGTACTAACTGAGGAGGAATTGTTCCATTCAAGTTATTGTAGGATAGATCCAAACTCTCCATTGTCGTCATATTTGAAAATAATAACGGTATATGTCCTATCAAATTGTTATGAGATAAGTTCAACATCTTCATACCTTCTTTGTTTCCAATTATAGAAGGAATTGAACATGTCAAGTTGTTACTAGAAAGATCTAATCCAGTGAAGCCAATGCTAAACATACGGGTTGTGATGTACTGGTAAGTGTTTCCTTTTTCTACCAATTCAAGAAACCCATCACTTTGAAGGGCATTGCCACCTATACGATGAGTTTCGATAGTATCGTTCTTGAGTGAGAGAGTATCAAACCTATTATGGGAAAGATCAACAAACATTAATTTATTCATCATCTTCCATAAATAAATAGGTATTTCACCCTCCAAATTGTTATGACTTAGTAGAACATATCGCAACTCGTACAAATTCTTGATTGAGTTTGGTATGCTGCCAGTTAAGAAATTATGACTGAGATCTAGTACGACCACAGTAGAGTTAGGAAGTACATCAGGAAATGGTCCTTCAAGTCTGTTATGGGACAAATAGATGTGTGCAACAATTGGAGGTATAAACATTGAGGGTAGGCTTCCAAAAAGGTTATTATTTGACAAATCCAACAATATCAGAAATGACATATTCCCAATCGATTCTGGTATCTTGCCAAATAAGTTATTGTGACCTAAGTTTAATACTGAGAGAGAAGAATTAGGCAAGCTATCTGGTATCTTTCCAGTGAAATCATTTTTGTGCAAGTATAAAAGGTATAGCATTGGAAAATACCTTCCAATCTCTTTGGGAATGTGGCTATAAAATAGATTGCTGGAAATGTCCAAGACAAACAAATGTGCATGAGGATGAATTGGCAAATGAAGCATTCCTGAAAGAGAACAATTGTTCAAATAAAGGTATTCCAAATTCGTATTATTGTCTAGTAACCAACTTGGAAATCCAGCTCCCCTCATTTGAATACTGGAAAGATTAAGATATCTCAAATCATGTTGATAGTGTAGAAATCTGGGAAATGATATCCCTCCTCCGTATCTATCGAACAAACTAAGTTCTTGTATTTGAAACTTAGGAGTAAAATTATTATCAGCCCCACCACTTTCTGCATACACCTTGTTTACATCGGCAGATAAATACTTAAGTTTAGAATGATTGAGAAATGGAGAGAGTGATATTGGAATTTGAAATTGATTATTCTCAATTAGTAGCTGCTCAATGGAAGTGAGACTCTTCAAGGGAGATGCAGATATATTTCCAGTGAAGTGATTGGAGGACAGGTCCAAATAATGAAGAAGTGTCAAATTCGTCAAACAAGGAGGCAACTTGCCATTAATATTATTGTATCCTAGATCAAGCTCCCGAAGATTCTTCAACTTGCATAATTCTAAAAATAAATTGAGAGAACATTAGAGAGTTGAGAGAAAAACAATAACCCCTCAAAATTTAAGTTAACTAATCAAAAAGTTACCATTAATGTTGCCAGTGATCTCACAATTTGTCAGCTTTAAAGATTCAAGTGAAGTAGAATTTGCAATGGAGTTGAGGAAGCTATTGCCCATAATAATGGAACTCATATCTAAATGTTTCAAGTTCTGGAAATGGGGTAAACCTACAAAAACCACACAACAAAAAGGTAATATTGTCAATTATTAATTATTTTAAGGATTTTTTAAAATAACATGATTATAAATCGTTAATTATAATTATCAGTATTTTTAAACATTACATGTTTTGTACAAAACTATAAATGATAATTTAACTTTTGGCCATCCTTAATTATTAACAAATTAAAGCATAAATTACTCCTGAATTTGATACAACGTATGTGTAGGGCAAATCTAACGGATTTACTACTTACTTTGAACGTTGAATGTCTCATAGTACATACTCTCCAAGGACAAGAGCCTCAAAGATCGAAGTGTTCCGAGCGATAGAAAGAAGTTATCATCCATGTCAGAACCATCCAAGAACAATTCTTCCAATTTATTTAGAGCCGCTGACATTGCATAACAAATTTCAAAGACAAAAAGAAAGATTAACAACTGAAAATAATAAATGCGTAATAATAAGTAAATGTTTAATTATAAACATTAGTTACCTTGTGGGAATAGTACTCTTTTGAAATTATTATATTCCAAATAAAGAGACTTGAGGTTTTTGAATGCTTTTAATGATTGTAGTTCAAAGCTACTTCCGTTATAAACGTTGTTGGTAAGCAAAAGGGTGCTCACGTTGCTTGAACTTTGGATATCTATCACCGGTACATACATAAACAACAAAGACAGTATTATTCTCACAAACTTAGCATCAACATGAAAAACAAACTGATGGCTTAACTATTGGTGGTCCTCCCCAACCTTCCTAACACTATCGAAAGTTAGTTTTAACCTTGATATGCTTGTTTGTTTCTCTTTGCATTCTTTCTGCTAGATTTCCTTTGCCAAGAACCAAGTTTACTCTTGTAATTCCTTTGGCTTTTGTAATAATATTCTTTTATCTTTTTAAATATAATAAAGAATGACATCTTAAAAAATGAAAATAGGATTAATAAAAAATATTCAAATTTTGTCAAAATTTATACCTTTAGAAGAAACAAACTTTTTAATATTGTTGCCGCTTAAGTATAACTCCTCCAAATTGGTTAGGTTGACCAAATCTGATAAATAATAAAAAAGAAATTATCATGATTATATGTATTAATATTAAAATTACGTTGTTAGTTGTAATTAATAATATAATAAAAATATAAATTAATATTTTAAAAGAAAAAGAAAAAGAAAGATTTACCTTTCATATAAATTGATCCACTCAATTTATTATAAGCTAATGATAAATTTTTGAGAGATTGAAATCCTTGAAACATTGATAAAATATTATTAGTCAAACCATTTGAATCCAAATGAAGAGACTCCAAATTGCTCAACCTTTGTAATCCTACAAAACCTGCAGTACTCGCATGTTAGAATTTGCTTAATAAAATAAATTAAGTTGAATTAAATTGGCAAGACATATCAATCCGTCCAACTTACACATATATAACATATATATAAATGAGAAAATGGTATTAGTTTGTGATATCATATAATGTTGGTGTGGTATTAACATAAATAAGTACCACCTTCATTCTCTACGCAGCAGACAATGTTGTTTCCTCTTAAATTAAGACTTCTGAGTTGTTGAAAGGGAAGGAACACTGAAGCATTGAACTTCCATTCTCCTAAACTCTCATCTCTAAAACCCAAAAGCTGCAACTCATTGACTCGCCCTGTTGTGTCGTCGCACGTAACTCCGTCCCATTCACAACAATCGATATTCAACTTCCATGGAAACCGAAATGTGCCGTTTGGGTAATTGAAGGAATGTTGGAGCTGCAACAGTGCAGCTTTCTCCTGCTCCAAACAAGCACGGGAGCTCCACCGTTGTAATAGTAATAATAATAGTATCATAGTAATAACTTCTTTTTGTAACCTGATCATATTCATATAATTATGCTCTCACCGTTTCTACTGATCGACTAGTGCTCTTGTTGCTTATTGAAGAAATGATGAACAACCACAAGAATTTTATAGCACCATTCTAATGAATTATTGTTCAAGAAGTCAAGTCTACTCCAAATATACACGCAAAGTGATCACTATCAGAGCATCTATATCAAAGTTACCAAGTCACTACGCCAACTTCGTCAATATTGCAACTTTTATGAAATAGCACCATCAACTGTTTATGCCTCCTGTGTAAAATTTCTTATGTGGGGTAATGCTTCTCTTTCTCTTCGAACCGGTTCCTGCAATACCAAACTTAGTTGATTCATCTTTCACTCACTACAATACCCAGAAAGCAAAACTAATTCTAAATAGCAACATATGAGTTATTAACATCAAAACAAAGTCAGTTGAATTTGTCGACACGTACAGAGAGATTAATAAAAGCAGGGGTCCCGTGATGAGTTGGTGAGAAATTAACTTAAGTATATGCATGCATATTTCTTTTATTTCTTTTTCTAGGAAGCTATTAACTTAAGTTATATATGTATATGTTTTTCTATTTCTTCTTTAAGAAAACTATTAAAAATCTAACCATTAATGGCTCTTCTCCAACAATTAAATTTCTCTCTTTCCAATATTTGGATTTAAAAAATTGTAAATTGTTACTTTCCCCAATTTTTCGTGTCCCCCTTATTTGACTATATATTTTATAACTTAACTTTTTTAGTTCAACCATTATATAACCTTTAATTAATTTAATTTCTTGAATTCTCAACAAAAAGTAACGTAAAGCCTAAGTTTAAATTAATTTATTAAAAATGCAAAGAAAAAGTTAATTAAAGTTGTCTATGTTTATAAGAATATTTTATATTAAATTTAAATCAAATTAAGCTTAATACGTTGTCATCAAACCAACTTTGTTCGGATTTTAATAGTTTTTATAGTTCATATAAAAATCACCCTCATATACAGCCTTTAAAAGGCGCAAATTTATGTTTAATTTATTTTAGTTTTAAAAACTAAAACACTATAGATTTCATACTTATTAAGTTTTATCTTAAACTTTCTTGTAAAAAAAAAATAAATAACAAGTTTCAACCTCAAGAATGGTTATAAACACAAGTTCCACGTGACCAAGCTAGTCTTCTTTCTCTGTGTTAGTCCATGCCTTTGTGGAAAATTTTGCCGACACGTTAACTTTAAAGTGGTCAAAAAGGTAAGGTCAAAAAAGTAATATAAAACACGCTAAAGTGCCCCCGTACCATTTCCTTTAATTCACAAACAAGTATTATGTCTTATATTAACCTCCTCTCATTAAATGACTTGGTAACCTTTTTCTTTTCTATAGACTTCTGGAACAATAATAGATGTTTTCATTGTCATCTAGCCAGCGTATTATCATATGAAAGCAAAAATTTATGTTAAATTTTTTATTCAATAAATTTTGAGTTAATTACAAAAAAAGTTTAAACTTTGTTTAATTTTGTAATTATAGTTTGAATTTTAATTTTTTTAAATTCTAACTTAAACTTACAATAAAATACTCAAATTTTTATTTTTTTAAATTCTAACCCAACATAAAATAGCTAGTCCACAAGAAGAAGAGAAAATTATAGTATTTCAGAAGTTACGGTGTAATGACTGAGTGGGTCAATGCACCAAAGTCTTTTCTTTTGACATATATGAACAGAGAGACGTTGGAGTAGAAGAAGATATGGAATGGTTGTCATGTTGGCC
>JANKOD010005465.1:0-10247 GCA_026284645.1 Erythroxylum acuminatum | reverse complement strand
GGAGTTAGTTTCAAAAGAAACTTAGTTAGAGTTGGACCTTAGGAAAAGTGACAAGTGTAAAGTTGCCTTTATTATTTGTCAGAAGTAAGTTTGAGCTATCCAAGAGTTAAAAAGGGGTTTGTTCTTTTCCTAAGTTCTTTCCTTGTTATCATCTTCTCCGAATTTCTTCCCATAGATAGAGTTTTCCATTAAAACTCTTTCTGAGAGTTAACTTTGTTTTTTTATATCCCTCACCGCTTCCTCCACTACGAAGTGTTTCTTTTGCCTTAAGTAAAAAAAATAGAAGTTGGTTAGTGTTCGCAGTGGTTTACGTAATTTTGTATGGAGTTAGGGGTTGAAGATAGTTGAAGCTTTTGGAGTCTTCAACAAGTAAGTAGTGAATAAAATTATTAGAGTTGTGAATTTTTGAAATAAAGTTGATGAATTTATTGTCAGTGCATGATCATGGCATTTATGTATATTTATATTCTTGAACACTGTGTTAAGGTGATGAAAATTATGGATATGATGTTATTTGGTTTTTGATGGATTGTTTGTGATCAGATGTTGTGGAAATGGTTCTTGGAGTTGAAGTAGCAATGAAATGATGTATAGGATTAGTGTAGAGAATTAGATATAGAAAGGTAATATGCTTTGTTTTTTCACTGTGCATGTATGAATATATAGGTGTTTATATGTGAGTTGATGAAAACTTAGAGATGTTCAAGTAAAAGGTTTTTGAGTAGAGGAGTATAGATAGTATCGTCTGTGAAGAAGTATCATCTTAGGTTGACTTCTGCTTCGTCTACTTGTATGGGGTGCAGACGAGGATTTTTACGGATCACAAAAGTCTCAAGTATTTATTGAGTCAGAAAGAGCTGAATTTGAGACAAAGAAGATGGTTAGAGCTGTTCAAGGATTATGACCTATTGATTGAATATCATCCAGGAGAGGTAAATGTAGTTGCGGATGCCTTGAGTAGAAAATCCTCTATTGCTCACATTTGATCAGTTTATCTGCCATTATTGGAAGAGATGCCTAAGCTTAAGATAAGCATAAATAAGGAAGAACCAAATTGTGTTATTGCAAATTTCAGAGTGAGGCCGATACTTAAGGAGAAAGTTAAGGGATAAGTACAGGATGTAGAATTGAGTAAGCTCCGAGAAGAAATTAAGAATGGTAAGAAATCTGAAGTGGTAATGAGGGATGATTGACTCATGGTTGTCAAAAACAGACTTTGTATTCCAAATGTCAAGGAAGTAAAGGATGAGATACTGGATGAGGCACACAATACGCCTTATGCCATGCACCCAGGTAGACCAGGATGTATAGAGATCTGAAAGAGCATTTCTGGTGGAAAGGCATGAAGAGAGATGTAGCAGAATATGTGAGTAAGTGTCTAGTATGTCAGCAAGTCAAGGCTAAACACTAGGCACCTTCTGGCAAGTTAAAGCCATTGTCCATTCCTGAGTGGAAGTGGCAACAGGTAACTATTGATTTTCTAATGGGTTTGCCCAAGACTAGTAGGAAACATGATGCCATATGGGTTATTGTTGATCGTTTGACAAAGTCAGCCCATTTTTTGGCAATTAAACAGACTAATTCTCTGCATGTGCTAGCAAAGAAGTATATTGATGAGATAGTAAGATTATATAGGATTCCCGATTCCATAGTTTCTGACAGGGATCATCGATTCACTTCGAGATTCTAGGGAAGCTTACACGAGGCTCTAGGAACCAAGTTAAACTTTAGCACTGCTTTTAATCCTCAAACAGATGGCCAATCTGAGGGGACCAATAGGACCCTTGAAGGAATGCTCAAGGCATGCGTGATAGATTTTAGGGGCACTTAGGATGAACACTTGCCATTGATCGAATTTGCTTATAATAATTCGTACCACTTAAGCATTCAGATGGCTCCTTATGCAGCATTGTATGGAAGGAGATGTAGAACTCCGATATGCTGGGATGAAGAAGGGGAGAGGAAACTGATAGGGCCAGAGTTACTTCAGATGACAGTCGACAAAGTTAACCTGTTTAAACAACGACTTAAAGCTTAAGGCAGCACAAGATAGAATGAAGAGTTATACTGATGTACACCGAAAGGAGATGGAGTATGAAGTCAGTGAGAAAGTATTTCTTAAGAAGTCTCCTTGGAAAGGAGTCATTAGGTTTGGCAAGAAGGACAAGTTAAGCCCGAGATATGTGGGTCCCTATGAAATTGTTGAGAGGGTTAGACCGTTAGCTTATAGGTTGGCGTTGGCCCCGAAATTGTCACAGATAAATGACGTCTTTTATGTGTCCATGTTAAGGAGATATAGATCGGATCCATCCCACATTATTCAAACCACTGAGGTTCAATTGAGAGATGATCTAAGTTATGAGGAGATTCCAGTGGAGATTTTGGACACCAAGGAAAAGGTCCTCAAGAACAAGACAGTTCAACTAGTCAAAGTCCTGTGGAGAAACTATTCTGTGGAAGAGGCCACGTGGGAGCCCTTGGAAGCCATGAAGGAGAAGTATCCACAACTCTTCAACGAATCAGGTAAGAATTTCGAGGACGAAATTCTTTAAGGAGAAGAAATGTTGGCCGCCGAATTTTTTTTATTTGATTAAGCATGATTTAAATTTATTTTGAGGTCTTGCTATATTAATGTAAGTTGGAATTAATTATCATGTTAATGTAAGTAGATTATGTGACATAGGTTAATTGGATTAAGGTGTTAAAGTGGTAAGATTGCATGAGGGGCATTGTGGGAAGATCACTTAAGTTGTAAAGTCTTAAGGCTTTGAAGGAAGAGTAAAATGGACATTGTGCAATCATTAAGGGTATAAAAGGGGAGAGAAATTGGTGTCTTGCATTTGGAAGAAGCAAAAACGAAATTGGAGAAAAGAGAGGAGAGAGAGTGTCGTGTAAGGAGAAATGAAGAGAAAGAAAAGAGAGTTGAGTTAGGTTTCAACTTTTCTTAGCCTTCAAGAGGGATTTTGGGGTTGAGCAAGAAGGGAAAAAGGAAAAGGAAGATTAGAGCTTCCATTAGAGCCAATAAATCCATTGTTTAGTGGAGATTCAAGGTAAGTTTGTGTTTTAATATTTGGATTTTTGGAAGGGTTTTGGTTCAAAGAGCTTAGGAAATGTATATGTTTAGGTATTCTAGGATTAATTTCATGTATTTGGTTCTTTGGGTTGTCGAATTTGGATTCCTATTGAATTGGGGATTTTTGCTAATGTGAAGGGAGGCAAGAGGGACAAGAGGAGCAAGAGGAGAGACATCTTTAAACAAGTTTTCAAGCAAAGAAATTAAGGTGGGTGACATTTTTATAATTGAGTTAATAAGCCATTAAAGTTTCTTCAAATAAATGGAAGTTAATGATTTCCAACGACCTTGATAGTTTGCATTTATTGTCCTTTAAAAATGCTTTGAGAATGTGCCATATGATTTTGTATATGAATTTCTGTGATTGACTTATGAGCTGATATGAAAATGATTTCAAATGGCTTCATAATAGTTGTATTTGTCACTTTTGAATGATTTGGGAAATGGTTATATGATTGGTATAGGGTTTTGGTTGATAAAGTGTGAAATGATGATGAAATTGCTTATTAAATGTTTCATGTGCATGGAAGACAAGTTTTCAAAATGTGTCATTTGGACAATTGGTTTTCAAGTTCATGTATTACATATTATGTGGGTTTGGTGTAGTCTATCTAAGAATATCACGTGCACGTTGACCAAGTTAAGGCTTCTCCTGTCTACTCGCTAGTGGCACAGAGCTTCTTCATGGACTCCCTCAAGTTTACGACTTCACAAGACCATTATGTGAAATTGTGTAGTTCGTCATGTTTATGGATCTGCCCAAACCATTATGATGTGCTTATGTATTTATGATTTGCGAATAAGTTGAAAAAATGCATAAATTGTGTTGTTTGTTATTTTGATTACTTGACAAGAATTTTGATAAACATGTGTTTTATGACTTAATAAGAATTTTCTATGATAATGAGCTTTTTGAACGGTTTTGCTTGTTATTCGTTATAAACTTATTATCCACGAGCTTTTTAAGCTCACCCTCATTTCCGTCCCATCTCCAAGTGATGAGCAAGAGACAGAGTGAAAGAGAGTCAAGGCATTACTCCGGATTTGCATGTTTTATTTTGTTTTGGAATAATTTATGTAAAGCAAGGCTATAGTCGCATGTTGAGCAATTATAGTTCAAGTATTTTATATATTTTGGGATTTTGCGAAATATTGTATTGTGGCTCGGAATGCCCATTGAAGTTTGTAAAACTCTTAATTTATGATGTTAATGAAATATGGATTTGTGTATGGATTTGAAATGTGAATTTGTGTATGGATGAGGTGGAGTTGGAATATGAATTAATTAAGGATGAGGTTAAGTTGGAATTAAGTACACTTGAAGAAGTTATCAACTTGAGTTGATGATTTTGAACATGAATTGTTGTGATATATATATATATACACACACATTAGTGAGATGTTATGGAAAAGAATGATATGAAATATGAATGGATAAGAATGATGTTGCATTAGTCAAGGAAGTAAATTTGGGACAAATTTCAAGTTTTTCATAAGGGTAAATTTTGTGAACTGATTCAAGGAAAAATCTAGAATAATCTAGGTAGAATTGGTAAAATTGTCTTCTTGGAAGTTGTAGATGATCTTTCGAGCTTTCCAAGGATATAAAATTTGTAATTTTTTGATACAGAAGTGAAAAGATATGATCGGTACAAGATGTAATGCTGCAAGGGAGGTATGCACAAGACAGCTATGGAAAAGGATGAGAATTTGTGGATTTAATGAATCAAATGGATTAAGAATTGAGAGTTTTATGAGATAAATTTGGTGTTTGAACTGATATGAACTGATTTTGCACTAGAAGAGTTGAATTTGGGAAGATTATGAGTGAATATGATGTTAGATTAGATGTAGGAAGCAATGGAGAGGCTTTTGAGTGGTTTGGGGAACCCCTATGCCTGTTAAATGGACTTTAGGTCTGTTAAACGGACCTTCTTGGGTCAAAAATGGCCCCTAAGCCTAACAATGTCTGTTAGGCTGACATGTATGTCCGTTTAACGGACAAACACAGGACAACTCCAGTAATCACAATTTTGACCCTTTTAGAGGCATAATCTCGCTTTGTAGTCTTCATAAAAGTTGTAGATCTATAAGTCTTCTTTCAAAAAGTCCAAGTTCGAACTCAATCCAACATCTCTATTGAAAGTTATGGCAATTGTGTCAAGTTAAGTACAATATGATTGAGGGTATAAACATGTTGGATTCTTTTGGCCATAACTTCATCATCTAACCTCCAAATGAGGTGATTCTTGAAGCAATAGATTTCTAAGACATTTTGATATCTCTACATAAAAATTGGTAGCCTTTGGGATTCATTTGAAAAAGATTGATGGAAAGGAAGTGAGGGAATCGATGGAAGAGCATGAATTGATTATGTTATTGAACATACTTTGGTATTTTGATGATATCTTGATCTGTAGAGCTCAAAATAAGATGATTCTTGTCTCTAAATAAATTAGAGAATTAGGAATACAAATTTTCTGAAGAAATAGAGTGTTAATTCAGGCTCTAAGACCATCAATTTCTGAATGGAAGTTGAGTATAGTGTACTGTTCAATATAATAATAATCCGTAAATTTTTGGGGTATAACTTTCAGACTACTTAACCAAATTGAATGATTTTGGTGTCATTAGAAACTTAAGACAATGAGAAACAAATGTTCTGAAGAAGTCGAATTGAAGTTCTAGTTTGAAGATTTCCAAATTCTGTTCTGAAATATGAGAAATGAGTTTGAGTATGGTGACTGATTTGTGTGGGCACGCCATTGAACAAATTGTGAGAAAATTTTTGGGATGTTATGAGAATGAAGATGAACTGATGATGGCTAATGAGGGTTAAATGAAATACGGCGTGCCCACACAAATCAGTCACCATACTTAAACTCATTTATTATATTTCAGAACAAATTGTGAGGAAATTTTTAGGATGTTATGAGAATGAAGATGAACTGATGATGGCTAATGAGGGTTAAATGAAATACCCTGTAAGGAACCACGCTCAAGTATTATGGTGTTTTGAAGAGTTGGATTCTGGAATCAAGCAGGATCCAACATATTTGGCATGATTGAGCAAGAGTTGGATTCCGGAATCAAGCGGGATCTAACATATGTGGTATCAGATCAAGTGTTGGGCTTCGAAATCAACCGGGACCCCAATAGTTGTGGTATCAAAGCAAGAATTGGATTCCGAAAGCGGTGCCCAACATTCGGATCATGGAAGCTAATGCTAATCTGGAGCGTACTGTGAGTCGACCTAGATGATCTTACTTTAAATGATTGTCCTATTTAAATTCTGTATTGAATGATTATGTGAATGTGATTGTACTGATTTTAGACATTGAATCTCCGAGGCGTTTGATGCATGAATAATATTAGAAGTGCTCATTGAATGTGAATAAAATTCTCAACTTAAATGTTGAATGCCAGACCAAGGTCTAATAACATGTGAAAGTGAATGTGTAAAGTGAAATAAAGTGACTGATTGATCTTATGTGATTGATGCATTTCATTACATGAATGCATGACAATATAAAGGTTGTTGTGACCGTAGTAGCCACTGAGAAAGAGCTTAAAGCTCAGAAAGTGATTAAGATCCAAAGGCTCACTATGTATAATGAGCCCTGTACCCTCAACGAATAAAGGACAGTTATTAATGAGCCTGGTATCCACATTAGATATGGGACAGTTATAGGCACTCGATCACAAAAATAATAAAAGAAAGTAAGTCTCGTGAGCATTGATATACATTTGGTATGTATGTTTGAGTGATTGAAATGTATTGTTGAATTGTGCTGAATGAGAAATGTGAAAATTGTGAACAAAAGAGTTTTGTGATGCTACTTCTTGATAAATAAAATGATGTAAATTATGTGATTATATAAATTGACGTATTACGTGATTGGGTGAGCCATCAAGGATGGTCCACTTACTGAGTTAGTAAAACTTACCCCAAAATTGCAACATTATTTTTCAGGCTTAAAGAAGATCTCCAGTTAGACAAATTGGAGTCTAGCCACTGCATTCGAGTAAAAGATAGAGGTTGAGATCAGTTCTCATCTGCATATATATTTCATTGTTTTGTATCAAAATGTGCAGTTAGAAGTATTGTACAATGTGTATGCAAATGATTTTGTAATGTAATGACATTATGACTATAAGTGTTTTGTATCTGTAATGGGCCTAAGTGGCTACTAAATTGCTAATGATATGTATAATGGTTGTAACGCTGTGATTGAAAATGTTTATGAAATAAAAATATGGGCCCAATTTGATCAGTTGTTTTCTGTAATATGCATGTGATTTATGAAAATTTTGTAATGAGCTTCAATTGGTTAACTATTCTAGCATGCCACCCTCGTACAGTATGTCTCGAATACCGTCGGTATGATCGGGGATGTGCCTTATAAGAGTGGGGTGCTACACCAGAACTAGATTCCTTCTTTGGGCACCCTTTCGTAGTCTTAAGCATGTTCAACAGTTCAAGCAGTGTCATGTCCTTCTAATTCATGTTGAAGTTTATGACGAACTGTGAAAAGCTCAAACTCAAAAACTACAGCACTAGATCAACGCTTAACTCGTGGTTCATGACAAAACCTAATTGGGCCAATTTTCAATATACCCAATCATCTTAGCACATGAATGTTGACTTAAGGTCCTTCTGTCATCTTGCTTTGAAATAGTGCCTTGGAGATTTGATATCTCTCCACGCTACTTTGTGCACCAAATAACTCCTTAAGATATAGTATCATAGTAGGTGCATCCATGTTCTTATGCTGCCTCTGAAGTTCGGGAGACATGCAAGCTAACATCACACATGTAGCTTGTTCAACGTCAACAACATAATGATTTCTCCGAATCTTCATTAGTTGCATCTAAACAAGGTTCTGATGGAGCAGGAGTATCAAAAACGTACAACTTCTTTTCTTGCCTAAGAACTATTCTTAAGTTTTATAGCCAGTCTAAAAAGTTGGGTCCAGTTAGCTTGTTAGCATCCATGATGCTCCTCAATGTCAGGTTAGTACTCATCTTCAAATTCAATAACCGAAAAAACATAAAAGGAACATATATTAGTTTATATCCAAAAATCAAATAAAATAAGGACTTTAAAATATTTGATTACTCCCACTATTTTCTTCAAAATAATAGCCCTCACTATTATATCGAAAAACTATCAAATAATTTCTTAGTAGGCTAGGATCCTATTTAAAATTAATTGATCTTGAATTTGCTCAACAAACCAACTAAAATTAAATTAGATTGAATTTTTTTTTTCAGTTACATCTTATGTGGCTCCTAGAACCGGTAGGTGACAACTTTTGCCAAAAATATATCACATATATTATTCCTAACCCTACTTCTAAATTTATATGATCATGAGTTTACTAATCCAAATCATACAATTTTAGTTAAGTAGAACTCATTAATTTAAGATAAAACATATCCTGGTTAAAGTGACCTTGAGTTTACTCAACAAGCCAAACAATAGATAGAATTCTAGTTTTATTCTCAAATCCTGGTTAAAGTGACATTGAGTTTGCTCAACAAGCCAAACAATAGACAAAATTCTGGTTTTATTCTTAAATAATGGAAAACAATTATCACGTTCATAACGTGCACTTAATATTTTATTGAAGGATTTAAAATTTTCAAAAATTTTCGGTCTCATCATAATAATATAATCTCATTATATTTATAATTTCAAACATAATCCAATTATGAAAGAAATTACTTAAAACTTTTGCATGATTCTAATTATTGATTTAATAATAAATTTAATTTAATAATTTAACTCTTGAAAAATTAAATTAAATTCCAAAACCTTTCTTAATAAAATTCCGTTTTGAAAACAATTTTTCAAAATTAGTAAAAACAATTTTCAATTTTATTAGGAGTATAAATTAATTTAATCTCTATTAAATTAATTAAATAGAAAATTAAAGGGTTTTTAATTAAAACATTTAAAATAAAAATAAAAGGCTAACTGACGTGTGTAGAACAACTATAAAGTTGCACGCACCCACAGTCAACAAAGTGTTGACTGGCGCATGCACTGCACACACCAGTCACGTTTGGAGGATTCACGCGCCCATCGTCTTCTCCAAGTAACCGTCCCCTATTTCTGCCTCAACCGTTCCAGAAAACTGACACCCACGTCTCCTCAACCAACATCCACGTCGCTCCATCAACCCACATTTATGCTTCTCACCACCAATTTCTTCGAGCTGCCCAAGTGATGCCATCCACGGTGTCGCATCGAGAAGGGCAACAGCCAACCAATGACGTCACAACCTCAATCAGTGATGTACCGCCGCTGGTAGGTCTCTGACCAACGCTTCCATGGGCTGTCTAAACGACGCCATCCATGGCATCGAACAACACCTTGCATTATGGCTATCAACCCCCCACCAGTGGCGTCGCAAGGGACCCACTGGGTCACCAGACCTGTTCTCTTTCATGTAACACAGAAAACACAAAAATATTCCAGATCCAAAAACAAGCAATAACATAACAAGTTTAGATCTTTACATGTGTAAACAGACATAAAACAAGGAGGCGCAAATCAAACTGGTTTTGAATGCTTATTTGGGCATCAGATGCAATCTTAAAAGATTAAAACTAACAGTGATGGCAGGACGCAGGCGGCAAACAATTCTAGAAGCAAAAAGAAGAAATAAGCATATGTATTATTCATGCTTTATTATTCGGCAAAAGAATGCTCTCAGAGAAAGACAACACCCCAACCCAAAAACACACATAATAAACATATGTGATTTTCAGAACAATCAAAACCAATAACAGTCATGGAAATAGCGAAAAAGAAAAAAACCAAAGAAAAAAAAATCAAAATCAACAATAATCAAGAAATGGATCCAGTGAAACAATTAAAGAAAGCTCTGATACCACTGTTGGAATCCAACTATGATCGAATCAAGGGCGCAGCGAAAAATAAATTTTTTTTACAAATATTGAGCGGATCCCGATAATTGAATAAACTTGAATAAAATATCAATCGATTTAGAAATTGTACCTTGTTCGCTTTCTATTGAAAATCTTTGAAACTTTTTCCGATTGATCAATCACGAGCTGTCTAACCTGTGATGGTATCCACATAGCAATTTTGAAACTATTTTGAGAGGAAGAAGGCAAAAGTGCTAGCTTCTAAAAAGCTCTCCCC
>JANKOD010005455.1:0-10247 GCA_026284645.1 Erythroxylum acuminatum | reverse complement strand
TGGGAAGATCCCATGTCATTCAAGCCTGAAAGGTTTATGAGTGGTGGTGAAGGTGAAGCAGTGGACATAACAGGTAGTAGAGAGATAAAGATGATGCCTTTTGGAGTTGGGAGGAGGATTTGTCCAGGTTTTAGCTTGGCAATTCTTCATTTGGAATATTTTGTGGCCAATTTGATATGGAAATTTGAGTGGAAAGCTGTGGATGGTGATGAAGTGGATCTGTCTGAGAAGCAACAGTTCACCATGGTGATGAAGAATCCGTTGAAAGCTAATTTATTACCCAGGGTAAAGAACTAGTGTTATCATGTTGATGAAAATATCGACTTTTACTGCAGCTCTTATCACTTGTGACGGGTTCCCATTTTCTGTACACATGTTTTCAAATTACAGCTTAATAAAGTTTCAGATGTAGCACTTGGCATCTCAATAAGTATTTTAACATGGGACAGAACGAAAGTACGACTTTTGACTACTGGAATCTCAAGTTGTTATATTCCAAGAGGACCACCATTGAACAACTTCTCAATTATAGCTGCACTACAAAGTTGTACTTCCACGTAGGGCACACGAACTAACGTGTTAAAGCAGACGTGATGCCAACTTGTAAAATTTGCTAAAAGTACAGCAATCATCAAATTTTTTAAACCTAAATTACACACGAAATCTTAATAAATTAAATTTTTAAAATTGTTTTTGATCAAATAAACATTTATTTTTAAAAGCTATGATAATTATTATTTATTAAAAATTTTACCTACATATATATATATATATATAGGTTGCATTTGTAACAAATTAGATCTTTTAATATTTAATTGATATTTTATATTATTAATATAAGCCAAATTAAATATAAATGAGGACTTAAAATATCATTTATTTTTAAATTAATAATAATGTTGTATACGTAATATGCTTGATTTAGGATGACCAAATATGCCGTTTTGATATTTTAGAAACGTATGATCAAATGGATAACACAATATACGATATACAGATAACACTAAAAATACATAAATATTTCTAATTATGAATATAATGTAATAATTTTAAATAGTAAAAACTATACTTCACAATTTTGTTGACAGGTAGAATGTATTATTGGAATAAGTAATATCCAAGATCTAATAATCTCAAAAGTCTCCATACAGTGAAATCTTAATTTATATTCCAACCATACTCTATTAAGTTCACATATATGTATGGATGAGATTTAATAGAACTTAACAGGAATATCATAATTGAAACAGAGTGCCTGTAATCTTCTATAAATATGAGATCTCATTTTCATATATACCGGTGATTTGGTTGGGATATTTTTTAAAGTATATCTTAAAATTTAATATTTAAAGTATAAAAGGCTAACGTTTTTAAATTGTGTTAATTAAACCCTTAATTAAAATTTCATATGATATTAATATTTCTTGTACAAAAATCAGTTATCAAAATTAATTCCAACCTTTCTTTTATATACAACGTCTCGTGTAGCTATTCAAATAAAAATGTGGAGATAAAGATTGATGGTAAGACTGAGCAACCATCCTCATCACTTTAACTTATGTTTTAGGTATCAACCAGGGAAAAGGGAGATCGTCGCTGTCCACTGATGTAAGGTAGTCCATGTCATCTTTTATTTTATATGTAAATGTGACTGCGTCTTCTATACATTGATGCATTTTCTTGTGTAGATTCAAAATTTCGTACGCGAACACTTGGATCGAAATTTATGGAGCATCGTGGACAAGTCACAACCACCTCATCACACGGTAAACCCTTGTCATTGAGGATGCTGTTCGATCAGTGGTGACAATGGCAATGAAACATGTGTTGTTCCTGTTAACAAATAGCAATATAGAGAAACATCTGATAGGAGTGGAAGTCAATGTTTAGTCTATATTTGATCCTCTAACTAACTTCCTGCTTAACTAGGTCTCTTAGCTTAAAAGTCATAGGATATCTTAATTGGTCCCACAAAATCACTTATTACTCAATGGATAATTAATGTTCTCCCTCTAATGATGATGCATTTTCTGGAATATTCAGGAATAAAGTAGTAGATCTATACACCACATATTTCAAAAGGTATTCAGAGTGAACGTACCTCAATCTCCAAAACTTATAATTTTGGGATAATGATATTATATCCCAAAAGTTGATATAATTTAGTTCTCCTGTTACATTAATAATAGCAAACCATCTACTCGGTGTTCTACTGTTACTTCCGCTAATTAATCTGTTTTTAATGAAAATGCATATTTTCAAATATTACGGATAAAAATCTCATATAAAAGATTAATTAGCCTGAAATAAAGAAGAAGAAGAAGAAGAAGAAGAAAACCGCTAGGAAATAGCCCAATTTTATCAAACATAACAGGGGAAACCAGCTACGTGACAAGAAATATATTATAATGCTGAAACTATTATAGAATATTCAAAACATGATCATATAACTTCATCTCCCAGGACTATTCCTTTCATAGGACAACTATCTCTAGTTATACTACGAGCAATCCAACCAAGCCACACACTTTAGATCCAAAACGATGAAGACAAATTATTTATTTGACAACCAAGAGTATTAATTAACTAAATTAATATGTTAGCCTTTAATGGCACCTGAGAGCGGGGATGGCAATAGGCCAGCTCATGAGTCTGCTCCACCAACTTTTTGTGAAATTAAAAATATAAAATAACATCTTTTTTTAATTGTGTCCGAGTTTGAGTTGCCTAGGCCCAAGTTTACCTAAGACCTATCTCTTCTAAGCAAAATGGCGTCGTTTTGCTTAAAATAATTGAGCTTTAGGTAGGTTTGAGCCGACCCATTGAAAGCACTTAAATCTGGGTTCACATGTTGTCCCTACCTAAGAGAGGAGACGAATTTGATATTTATAAAATTCAAGGATTTTCCTAATCAATGAACTTAATTTAACAGTAACGAATAAGTGGATTACTTAACATAAATCATTCAAACAATTGAATAATAATTTAAAGATGATGCGAGAGAGAAAATGTAAATTAATTTATAGTAGTTCGGCAAACAACTTTTCCTTACGACTACTCCCAAGACTTTTCTTAAAATTTCACTATAATTCTTCTCTTAAGGTGAAGAATAACCTTTATATAATCTTTCTCGATAATCTTATAATCTTATTCTAAGGTAAAGAGAAATCTTAATTTCACTTTGAATACTCGCAAGTATACTATCCAACTCCCTAACAAAGGATTACAACTCAAAATTATCTCACTTGTGCACGTGATAACTCCACATCTCACACAAATATGAAACAATGAAGCTCAAATGATTGAAAATCACTTCGAAAATTGTGCAAATATAGGCAAAATACTCTTAATGCTAAAACCAATAAGAAAATGCTTATTTACAGTATTGTGGGACCTTTTCTAACTATTGGAGCCAAGAATCAACCATTACAATAGCTATATGCAGTGTATTGCTTGACCGATATGTATTAAAAACTCTAGATTCGCTAGTTGTTAGAACACTGGTTGACCAAGAGGCATATTGGTCGGCCTATATGACATTTTTTTTTATCAATACATCAATCAATGTTACAACAGACTCATCATACATCAATTTTAACTACTTTAGCCTATATTGGTTGACCACTAACCCATAATCACCCCAAAAATATGGTTTAAACATCTTTAAATGCTCAAACTCAATATGATTAATGCAATTATCAATTAAACACTCTCTAAAATGTTTCCTAAAGAGTGTTTTAAAAATTAGGAATTTTTTATTAAAACCAAAAGATTCAGTACCTCTTGAAGAATGTGCATGCTCATACAATGAATCGAAATGAAATGTTTATACATACTGAACATTTTAGAGCTTGAAATTAACAAAGTGAAATTACAATTAATATTACAAACTAAAGAATGACCTTAACAAGCATTGATCTTCTTTTGTTCTTGATTTGATCTTCATTTCGATGGTTGTAAACTTCAACTTTTTTTTTATCAACTTCATAAGCTATCTTCTTTAGTTTATGATTTTATTTTGTTCTTATACTGCTTTTCATAAAAATAATAAATTCATTTGTAGTAATTATTTTTTGTTATAATCAAAACACCAATTAGAACCTCCCTTGGTTCAATGATCTCCCCTTTTTAATGATAATAAAGCACTTATGATATTAGAGAACAATAATAAAATTAAGCATACAAATAGCTATCAAGATAGTAATGAACGTAACAGTATCAACGAAAGAGATATTTAATATCAAAGAAATATCTATACATTTAGATAATATAAAGCATAGTACATAAGGTGTAAGGAATACCAATATTTCTCCCCCTTTTTGGAATCATCAAAAAGAGATCAATACTTAAAAATAGAAAATATAAAGTATCATACTTAAAATTAACTTGGTAGAAATAATCAAAATATCTTTTATTAAAAATGATAAACTTTATCACTAAAGAATGCTATTAAATATTTAAGGAGTCAAAATAAAAGGTCAATTTCGATAGAAACGTCCTTAATTATGTCAAATTTGAAAAATCTCAAATTTCGATATTATACCTAAGTTAAAAGATTCAATTAAAGCAACAAAGGCAAAATTTAACAAAAATATGAGCTGGAATTCTAATAATCAATTTCATAAGAGAATATATAAAATTGAAAACTCCCCCAATTTTTAAGAAATCATAAAATGAAAAAGAACCTAAAGTGCCAAAATCGAAGATGTATCTATATCAGTGATAAGGGAAACAATATTAACTCCCTTTACAATTATAATTTGAAAGCATCAATTTGAAAAGAACATTCTTAATTAAGAAAAATTTTAAAAATCCCAAAATTGAAATTCAAGAATGCCAAATTTTTAATTTGATGCAATCTAATGCGATTTTTATGAAATGGAATAATGTTTTTCAAAGAGAATGGTGAATTGTTTAGGGATCTTAGAAAATATAAGATGAAAAACAAAAGAAAAGAGGATAATAAAGCTGCAATAGTGAAGACTAGTCAACCGCATTGCTTCTATAGTCTACAAATATGTATGGTCATCTAAAACTATCAGCCAACTATGGTACAAACTCACTAGAATATAGGTTTCTAAAGAAAAAGCTATATTGTTCAACTAGTGAAGTACACTTGTCAACAAATATCAGTAGGTATTCGACTCAGAACAAACATTGGAAACAGAATTTTTTTTACGTGAATCGATATTAGTGGACCACAAGACGACATTGGTCAACCAATTTGTCTAAGTGGTCGTCCAAATTAGCAACCAAACGACTAGCAAACTCAATGGATAGGAAAAGGGAGGTGAATTTTAAAGATACTGATTGACCATACTATATTGGTTGATAAGTTGGCCAAATAACGTAAGAAACTATTTTTGAAACTCGAATGAAAGTATTAAAACACTTAAAAATATTTGTAATATCAATCAAGAATGGTCGAAAACATTAAAAATAAACTTTAAACATATAAAACTATGCCTAGTTCTCTCCTAATATCATCATTAATTTGTTTAGAAAAAGTATATACCGGTTGATCTATTAATCAACAAGTTTTAACTCAACATTCCTATTTCAACATAATATCTAAGTTTATATCTATAATATATCAAAGAAATATTCAACCTAACATTCATCACCTAGAATTTAGACTTCAATTCACAAATAAGTGCAAGATGCCCAATAGTCCTATAACATGAACTAATAATTACCTCTTGTTAAACATTACCTATAAGTTAGTTTAAATGATGATTCTTCTTGAATTCTAAATCCATTAGCGGCATCTCATCATTCTCATCTTTCTCTCTTAGTTTAACAATTTGAAAATTCTTGACCGTTAATTTTAAGAGTTAAATCCTAGAACAAAATCTTCAAGACTTTTTTTGGAGGCAAGAAGGTTAGATTCATCATGATAAAGAAATATAATTTTTTTTAAAATAATGCTCAATTCAATAACTACATACTGTCTTCTCTTTCTTTTCTATAAACCTTACAAAAGAAGGCAATCAATGTGTTTTAGGAATTCAAATAAACTTGCTTCTTTGGTTAATAGATTCCTTCTTCTTTTTAACCCACATTTTTAAAGGTTTGCTTGCCATCCTTTGTTTAATAAGGTAAGATATATGAATATGCCCCGACTTACCATAAAAATGACATACCATTGGTACGTGTCGTTAGGCGTATAAAATTAAATCCTTACGTCCTTTCAATTTATTAAACAATGTAGTATATAGCAAATAAGAGTCGATCCCACGAAGAAAGTTAATTTACTAAATTAGTTTATTAATTGCAATACTTTTAAAAGAAACAATTACATACTAATAATTTCGCTCATACGAAAATAATATCATCAACGCATAAACACATAATAACATCATCAACGCATTAACACATAATGCCCTTTTTAACTACATATATAAGATACAACTTCAAATTTTAATAAAATTATAACATATTCTTAGACAAAAATAAAATCCAATTTTATAATACATAGTTATTTTGGGCACAATACATTAAGCTATGCTATTTTACGAATTGAAAAGAAGTCAAGCGTACACGGTGAAGCATATATAAAGATTTCATCCAATTATATTCACATATAAGATTATCCTCATCAATTAGGAAAAATAAAAATTAAAACAATTATAATTACAAACACATATGAATTACACTAAGCTAATACGTAAATAAAAAGAGGGGGTTTGCGATTTTGGTATTTAGAACGAATCAAATTAAATCTAGAAATTAAAGAAATAAAACATAAATCTATCATACTATTTACAAGTGAACAAGCAACTTCTAAATTTTAATTTAGTCATGCAATTCAATAAAACTGAAATATTTAACAAATTAATTATAGAGAATCAACCAGTTAGTTTCTACTTATTTCTTTTTGATAAACCAAACACACTCAAGAGGTAATGTATGCATGATGAGAAAGTTTCTTTGGACATTAAATGTATTGAATGGTCTCCTCAGATGGTGAAAAGTCCTACCATAATTCTATATATGATGCCTACTAAGAATGAAAGCTTGGTGTAAACTTCTTTGAGGCCTAAAAGAATGGGATGTGGTTTGCATATTATCTTAAAAGTTATGCTTATTCTTCTCTTGATGGTATTGAACTCTATAACTAGGTTTTGAGCCATATATAAGAGCACGGAAATTTCTTTTAGGATTAGTCCTAGAGGATGTGAAATGCTTATATGTGAATGCTCTATATTGATTTATCACATCAGGCAATGGTTTTTCACTATGCAAATATTTTCTTTTTAAAATGTGATTTTAGAATTGCTTTCATGTCCATAGTTATTATATCACTACAAAAGTTAAGACATTTCTTGACAATTTTTTTATGACTAACTATTGTTTCGTCACAAATACGAGGTTTTTTGTAATAAGAAAATTGATTGGCACTATTGTTTGGATTTACTGTGATGATTTTTTTGTCACTACTACAATAGTAATTGTGACAATTTTGTATCTTTCACAATTAATGGTGACAACTTTTCTTTTATCACTAAGTTTTGTCATTAAAAGCTATGCAATTTGGTGCCAAAATAATTTTGGTGGGAATAAATTGTAACTTTGACAAAACATATGTTAGTAACTATTATTTTCTATTTGTTGTGACAAAACATAATTTGGTCACCAATATTTTTTCTTTTTGATACGAAACGATTAATCGTCATACAATATTTTACTTGTTGTGACAAAAAATTTTGATAACAAAGATTCAATTAATTAGTGTCTACTTCATATTATCACAATAACCGAACTATAATTACGGTCACAACTATTCGTAATTTAGTAACAATTTTTTGGTGACTAACTATTTTTGTCATCACAAATATAATATTTTTTAGTGCCAAGACAATTGATTAACACTATTTTTTGGATTATCTGTGATGATTTATATTTTTTTCAATAATACAATGGTAATTGTGACAATTATCTTTTATAGTTAAATTGTCACTATTAATATATTAATAGTTTTAAATTTTATTTTATCAGTAAGTTTTGTCACTAAAAGCGAAATTTGGTGGCAAAATAATTTTGGAGGGAATTAATTGTAATTGTGACAAAATATATGTTGGTAACTAATATTTTCTTTTTGTTGTAACAAAACATAGTTTGGCCACTAACATTTTTTTCTTGTTGTGATGAAACGGTTTATCGAGACACAATATGTTACTTGTTGTGACAAAAACTTTTGTCAATAAATATTTAATTAATTAGTGTATACTTAATATTTTCACAATCACGAAACTATAACTATAGTCATTATCATTTGTAATTTAGTGACAATTTTTTGTTGCCGAAGTATTATTTCATCACAGATACGAGGTTTGTTGCGATAAAACAATTGATTGATAATATTGTTTGAATTAACTGTGATGATTTATTTTTGAGTTAATAATACAATGAGAATTATAACAATTTAGTACCTTCACGATTAAATTGTCACTATTAATATATTAATATTCAAACTACATATATTGATAATCCAAAAGTAATATTTTACATATCATAGATATTTGGTATACACAACTTTGAAGTTTAATCAAAAAAATCAAAATAATTAAATGTTGAAATATAATAAAAATCTTGTTCCAAAATATTAAGCAAAACTCTTAATCTATTGAAAATTAAAAACAAAGTTCTTGCCAATGCTCAATCATTGTCATCGTCGCCTTCCTCATCTTCACTTATTGAATTTGTTTCATCATCATCCATAAAAGTATCTTCATCTTTTCCAGCATTTATAGTATCAATATTTAACGAATTTTCTTCAACAGTTGCAGCATCTAGATCAGATCTATACAAAGATATTGTATCAGTATCATCCTCTAACGTAGATTCGCAAAGTATAAAGCCAAAATTTTTATTTTCTTGGCATGGATCATCTCCTATATCATCACGAGGAAGATCATGCAAATCACAAGGCTTTGTCTTGACAACAACCTGCCAATTGAGCTCCTTAATATCTCTTACATAGTAAACTTGTTCAGCTTGAGAAGCTAAAACATATGGTTCATTAGTTTTCAACTTGCGTGTGACATTTACCATAGGAAACCCAAACTTGTCAACCTTATATCCACCTTTATGATACACATCCCACCAGTCAGCCTTAAATAAAATGGTACTATTTCCCCCATGATAATTTAATTGTATGATATCTATCAAAACACCAAAATAATCCAAATTGCCTGTATTCACATCACCTTTTACAAAAATTCCACTATTTTGTGATTTCAATTGCAAATCTCTGTCCTTTGTGTTATACCTCCAACTATTGATGAGGAAGCTTTTATAACGATAAACTCGCTTGTCTGGCCCATAAGCTAAATGCAATAATTGATCACTAACCATTTCACTTCCTTTATCATGCAATTCAGTGACTTGCCATGAGTAATGAGCATTAAATATTTATATTATATAAATTATAATTTATAAAAAGTTATAGTTGAAAATATATTTATAGTACTTACATATTTCTTGAACCACTGATGGAATTCTTTTTGATATCTTCTTTGCACATTTCTAGGATCCCCCCTCTTGAGTTTTTCTTTATATATGCTTCAAATTAAAAATAAGTAAAATATTAGTAGTTACTTCAAGAATATATAAACCATAAAATAAATTATGTAAAATAACTAACTTCAAGAGTTAAGAGAACTTACTCCACAACCTCTCTGATTTCTTCACAATTTTCTAGCACATACATTCTAGCTTGAGCCCATTCAGCTAAGCTCAACTCATTATTTTTTTTCCAAGCAAAGGCCTACCAGCTTGTGAGAAAACTTGAAACCCAGAATAAGAATGAGCATCACTTCCCACATCATTTCTTCCAACACGATTCAACCGAGTTTCAATTCCATGCAAATACCTTGAACAAAAATGCATGCATTCTTGCACAATATATGCCTCAGCAATTAACCCTTCTGGACTCGCCTTATTTCTCACATATAATTTAAGCCTATGCAAATATCGTTCTACAGGATACATCCATCGATATTGTACTGGCCCAGCAAGTTTAGCCTCACTCACAAGATGAATGGTTAAATTCACCATTATGTCAAAAAATAAGGGAGGAAATATTTTCTCTAATTCTTATATTTATTTCTGTAAAGTATGCAATCATTTACGCAAGCATCTATCTTCTCATATGAAAGCCCTATATCTCGAGAAACTTTCTTACAATCAATATATGAGCTAGGAACTTTATTACCTTTAGGAAACCATCTTTTCATTATTTGAAG
>JANKOD010005402.1:0-10248 GCA_026284645.1 Erythroxylum acuminatum | reverse complement strand
AAACACTTGCAGTATCAATTGTCCTCACGAAATTTATAAAGAAATTGATATCAAATCATGACAAAGTACTGGCAATTTGCAAATTATGGAAGTTCGATATGAGGAACCAAATTAAGCACAAAAATCATTAATTAGGAGTCAACAAGTGCACTAACAATTAAGAAAGTGGGGCCAATTTATAATATAAACTTGGCTCAATCATAGGGCTTGAATATAGTTGAAGCTTTTGGAGTCTTCAACAAGTAAGTAGTGAATAAAATTGTTAGAGTTGTGGATTTTTTAAATAAAGTTGGTGAATTTATTATCAGTGCATGATCATGGCATTTACGTACATTTATATTCTTGAACATTGTGTTAAGGGGATGAAAATTGTGGATGTGGTGTTATTTGGTTTTTTATGGATTGTTAGTGATCAGATGTTGCGGAAATGGTTCATGGAGTTAAAATAGCATTGAAATGGTGTATAGGGTTAGTGTAGAAGATTAAAGTTTGGAAAAGTGAAACCTGCTCTATTGCTTCTCTATGTATATATGTGTGAATATATAGGTGTTTATACGTGAGTTAATGAAAACTTAGAGTTTTTCAAGAAAAGGGTTTTTGAGTTGAGGAGTATAGATAGTATCGTCTGTGAAGACATATCGTCTGTGAAGAAGTATCGTCTTAGGTTGACTTCTACTTTGTCTTAAGTTGACCATCTGTAATGTCTTAGGTTGACTTCTGCTTCGTCTTAAGTTGACCATCTATATCGTCTTAGGTTGACTTCTACTTCGTCTTAAGTTGACTCTGTTTCGTCTTAAGAATTACATCGTCTTAAGTTGACTTTGCTTCGTCTTAAGTTGACTCTGCTTCATCTTAAGTTGACTTTACTTCATCTTAAGTCGACTCTGCTTCACCTTAAGAGTTGCATCGTCTTAAGTTGATTTTGCTTCATCTTAAGTTGACTCTGCTTCGTCTTAAGAATTGCATCGTCTTAAATTGACTTTGCTTCATCTTAAGTTGACTCTGTTTTAACTTAAGAGTTGCATCATCTTAAGTTGACTTTGCTTCGTCTTAAATTGACCATCTGTATCGTCTTAGGTTGACTTCTGCTTCGTCTTAAGTTGACTCTGTTTCGTCTTAAGAGTTGCATTGTCTAAAGTTGACTTTGCTTTGTCTTAAGTTGACTCTACTTCGTCTTAAGAGTTGCATCGTCTTAAGTTGACTTTGCTTTATCTTAAGTTGACTTCGCTTTGTCTGCTTTTTGCTTTGTCTGCTTTATGCTTTGTCTGCTTTTTGCTTCATCTGGTTTTTACTTTGTTTGCTATCTACTTCGTCGTATGTGGACACAACCTTGTTTGATTCTTTCATCCATAACTTTGTCGTCCGACCTCCAAATGACCTGATTTTTGAAGCATTAGATTCATAACATATTTATCTATCTCTCATAGAAATTATAGCTTTTGGTTTTGACTAAAAAAAGATTAATCTAATCAAATAAAGGGTATCGGTTAGAAGAACGTGAATTGGATATTTTACTGAACATTTTCCTTTATTTTGATGATATCTTGATTTGTAGGATTCCAAATGAGATGATTTTTGACTTGGAGTAAACTAAAGATATAGTTCTACAAATTGTCTCAAGAATTTGAACGCTGATTCTTCCTCTAAGATATTGAATTTTTGGATGGAAGTTGTCTATAGTACACTATTTTTGAATATGAACAACCCGATAATGTTTGAGACATATCTTCCAAATTACTGAACCCAATTAGGTGATTTTTGGTATCAATAGAAAGATAAGACATAGAGGAACACTTTTATAGAAGATAGTATGACCAAATTACATCAGTTTCACCTTCTAATTGAATGTGAACAGTAGACCTGAAAGTGTGACTTGGAAAAAAATCTGAAGTGAGTCAATGAGAAAGGAATAGAGATCTTAATGGTTTGATAGAGATATAAACCTAAGTATAAATTATACTTAGATGAGTTTTGATATGAGAATGATTTTGTGATGAAATTAATGGTAAGATACTCGAGATTGTCATGAATATGCATTGCACATAATTCATTACATACATGTGCATTATTGAACAGTTATAATTGTGCATATTGTGATATATGTGTATGTTGTTTGATATAGAGGAGCAACCGGAACGTCAACCTCCAAAAGTTGCTAGAACTTCCAGGCATTAGCTTCGGGAGCAACTAGTTAGTAACCTAGACGGTTTCTCTCAATTATTGTTTTCTTAAATTATGCTCTGAATGATAAATGAATGTGAAATGAATGTGTTTGATTGTTGATTCCGGACAAAAGGTCCGATGATTGTGAATGTGGCATGTATATTGAAGTGCTGCTTAACTGTGAATATGAAGACCTAAGTGCTTTATAATGTGAGTGATTGTGGTATATGCATTCCATTCATGAATGCACAATCAGATAATGGCAGTTGTGACCAGAGTAGCCACCGATCAGAGCTTAAAGCTCAACGACTGAAAAGAGCCTCGAGCTTAACAGTGATTAAGAGCCTAAGGCTCACTATGTATAATGAGCCTTGTATCCCCTAAGCAGATAAAGGACAATTATTAATGAGCTAGGTATCCAAAACATATATGGGATAGTTTAGGCACTCGGTCACAACAACATAATAAATGGAAAGTGTCTCATGAGCATTTCATATGCATTTATATCAAGTATGTTTGATTGATTGAAATGCCAAAATTTCCTATGCTGGAGTAAAAGTGTGATACATGATCTATTATGCAAAATTGTGAATTACATGTTATGTGAAATAGTGTGTTGCATGAATTGAGTGAACCATTGATGATGGTTACCTCATTAGGTTCGTAAAAACTCACCCAAAATTTACAATTATTTTTCAGGCTTGAAGAGTACCCCATTAGACAAACGGGAGTATACCTACGACATTCAAGTAAGAGACAGAGGTCGGGATCAGATGGCATCTGCATTAGTATTTCCTTTATTTTGTATCAAATTAAGTCTTTCGTAATTATTGTAACTTGTGTATTCTAATATTTCTTTTTTGAAATAATTTTCCAAATCGGAAATGTTGTATATGGTTTTTGCAATGTAATGAAATTTTGACAAGTTTTTTGTATTTGTAACGGGCCCAAATTACTACTGAAATTTTTGATGATTGTATTGCTATGATTGAAAATGTTTATAAAATAAAGGGTCCCCTATTTGGTTATCAATTTTTGCACTTTTTGTTTGTGGTTTCAAAAAAAATTATACTGAGTTTTGAATAATTGAGCGCTCTAACATGCCACCCTGGTAGGGCACGAACTCGGATATCCCTTAGGATGTAGGGTACGTGTCTTGCAGGAGTGGGGTGATACATATGCTATGCATCCAGGTACTATCAAGATGTATAGTACTTTAAAACAACATTTCTAGTGGCTAGGGACGAAAAAGCAAGTGGCAGAGTATGTAGTTAAATATTTGACTTATCAACAGATTAAGGTTGAACATCAAGCTACATTGGGAAGTTACAGTCATTGCCAATTTCGAAGTGAAAATGGGAGAGAATTATCGTGGATTTTATTATGGGATTATCGAAGACTCCGAGACAACATAATGCTATTTGGGTTATTGTTGATAGATTGACGAAATCGATCGATTTCTTACCTGTGAGAGAGAATAATACATTAGATCAATTGGCCCAAAGGTATGTGAATGAGATTGTAAGATTACATGATGTCCCAGTATCTATTATGTTTGATCGGGATCCCAGATTCACTTTCAGATTCTGGGGTAGTTTACAAGTAGCTTTGGGTACAAAACTAAATTTTAGTACAACATTTCATCCTCAGACAGACGGATAGAGTGAGAAAACTATTAGAACTATTCAGGATATGCTTAGAGCTTATGTTTTAGAGTTCCAAGGAGCATGGCATCAGTATGTAGCACTTATCGAATTTGTATATAATAATCACTATCACTGTAGTATCAGTATGGCACCCTATGAAGCCTTATATGGCAGGAAATGTCGGTCACCACTATATTGGGATGAAGAGGGTTTAAGGATCGTTGAAGTTCTAGAATTGATTCAGGATACTGTAGATAAAGTGAAATTGATTTGTAGCCAAATTAAGGCGGCTCAAGATTGACAAAAGATTTATGCCATCAACATCAGAGGGATATGGAATACCAAGTGGGTAATAAGGTGTTTCTGAGAGTATCACCTTGGCAAGGAGTGTTGAGATTTGGCAAAAAGGGTAAGTTAAGCCCTAGATACATTGGTCCATATGAGATTACTGAGAGAGTAGGGCCATTAGCTTACAGACTAACATTACCGGCTGAAATGACTCAGATTTACAATGTGTTCCATGTGATGCTTAGAAAATGTCGATTGGATCTGACCCATATACTACCTACTCAGGAAGTTGAAGTTGAAGTTGCAACAAAGCTTAGTTATGTTGAAGAACTGGTAAAGATAGTTAGTTATCAGACCAAGCAGTTAAGAAACTGAGTGATCCCATTGGTCAAAGTTCTTTGGAAGAATCATTCTAGAGAAGAAGCCACTTGGAAACTGAAAAGAATATGTAGAATCAGTATCCCCAGTTATTTAATGAAACTGTTAAGAATTTCGAGGATGAAATTTCTTACGGGGAGGAGAATTGTAATAACCCGTCCTCTATATTGAGGGTTAGAGCTTTAGTTGTCATTGGGAATTCATGAATTGCATTTCATTCACATGCATATCATTAGCAGACACACATTAATTATGAATTATGATTTTGTATACATTGCAAGGAATGCATATGCACTCAATTGACTAATTTCGGGTATGAAAAGATTAAACATTCATGATGTGAATTATGAAATGTTTATGCCTTGAATTTTAGTTTGATTGATTACAAGTTGTGAATTTGGAATTAATTAATATAATTGAAAAACTGAGGAATTAAATGTACATTTGGTTTAGGAAAAATGCCAAGTGGTAAGAAAAATTGATACATGAAAATTAGGATGATTAAGCCTATAATTAAGTGACATTTGGCATTGATCATTGTGTGAAAAATGGATAAGTAAGTTGATGACAATTGTTAGCTGTGATTACATGACATATGACTTAGTATTATTGGTGACATATGGAATCATATTTACTTGATAAATGTTGTACATGCCTTTGGACATATGGCAATTTAATTTGGTGATACAAGCCATTGTAGTAAGGTGACCCCTAACACCTTAGGTGTAAGCTTCAGCAGGAGCAACTCTAACTAAGCTCATTCTTGTTCTTCCTTCCTCTCACACACCACTGAAACACTCTTCTCTTTCACCTCCCTATTTATGATCATGTCCAATTGCTACAAAAATAATCCATGTTTTACCTTCATAAAGTTAAGTAAAAGATCACATTGTTGTTATTCATTGAACCTAGCCGAAATCCATCCAAATTCCACCTTCAATGTGTGATGATTCTGCATATTTGGAGTACTGATTTAGAGTGACTTTTGAGCCAGGATTAGAACTAAACAAGTAAAAGATTAATGTTTATGGCATGTTATAATAGAGAATTGATGATGATGAATTAGGATGAATTGTGAATGATGTTAATGATTGATTGTGTTGGAAATTTTTGCATGAACTTGGGTACTTTTCTGTCCTGTTTTTGCATGCACAAAATGGTAGGTTATAGAATGTTAAATGGATGATTTAGGTTGAGATTTGATGTATAAATTAAGGTGGATTCATTGTAAAGATAGTTGCTATTGAAGTGTTCTTGAATAGGGAAAATTAGAGCTGTAGGTCGAAATTCTGGTTTCAATTTCATCTTTCTGTTTCGATCTATTTTACATATCTTTAGGACATGAATTTGAAGAAACTCAAAGAATGAAAGTTGTAGATATTGGTCTTAGATTGGCCTATGTGAAAGTGGCTTGATAAAATAGTGACTAGAGCTTAAGTTATGATTGTTTTCCTAATACTGCCTATGACAGACCCCTATGCAGGAACCTTATATTATTTCCTGATTTTTGGGGACTTTAGAGCTCGAATTAGTCAAATTATACAACATGAAAAATATTTATTAATGTCTTATTAATGCTTCTATGAAACACTTTGGCCAGACGATATCTTGATAAGTTTATGTAGTTAATTGAAGTCATAACCTAAAGAAGGGACTGCTTTGATGTGGTTGAGTTCAAATATGGAAAATTATAGTTTGTTAAAGGAATAAATGAGTTCTTTTAATGAAAACATGATCTTAAGAACATGAGAAATGTGTATAAGGTATGGATGAATGAGCATTGAAGAACATAAGGTAATTATGAATGAGAATTGAGTAAATGTATGTAAATATATTGTTGGAAAAAGTTTGGTGAATGTATATATAGATTTAGCTTACTGAAATTCCAAATTTAAATTAACAATTGTGGTGTGTGTTATAAGAGGTTTTTGATCATGAAAATGTTCAAGGATAAGTGTCAAATATGAGTTGTTAATAGTATAAAGATGTTTTTATGAATGCAAATGAGATCTAAAGAATATGAGTATGGTGAATTAGGTATGATTGAATACGAATTCAGAAAATTGTGAATGTATAATACTAGGAAAAACTTGATGAATTTATGAATGATGAATGGAAAGTGATCAAGTATTTAAGGCATAAACCTAATTGCAAACTAAATGATGTACAAGTCATGATGTATAAATGATTAAGATTTGTGAATAAGGTTACGTACCCGGAATGATCGATTGAGCATGCATTGAACACGACACATATACATGTGTAAATTTGAGTATTTATCTAATTGATCAAGCAGTGATGTGTACATGTGTGTATTGCCTGATTTAGAGGTACAAATCAACCTACACCATCTAGACATTGTCGGATGTACAAGTCATGATGTATAAATGATTAAGATTTGTGAATAAGGTTATATATCCGGAATGATCAATTGAGCATGCATTGAACACGACACATATACATGTGTAAATTTGAGTATTTATCTGATTGATCAAGTAGTGATGTGCACATGTGTGTATTGCTTGATTTAGAGGTACAAATCGAACGACACCATCCAAACATTGCCAGTTCATCGAGGCCATAGATAACTAAGGTGTACTATGAGTAACCTAGATGTGTGACCTCGATTAGAAACATGTTGTAGTGCCCCCTTACCCTAGGGTATATATTGGGACGCTCGGAGAACATTCCGATACATATCCTACGATAATGGTATGCTACGTTCAATCACCTCATTCTCTTAACATGGCGTCATCTATTTTTATTCTCTTATAAAACATCATAAGAAAGTCATAATATTTAAAAACCAAACTTTCCTCATTTCATTTCATAAACATCAATTGTCTACATTGTAACTTTCAACACTCATACTAATACAACATCGTAGCCTAATACAAAAATGTGCTACATGAAAGAGGAAAATACAAAAATCTATCTAATCTGTCCATATCCAGCTGACTGACCTTTGAGTCATTTCTTCTTTTTCCCAAAAGCGAAAGTCTACACTGCTTGTAGTGTCCCTCAGTAGCTAAAGTTGTCTCTCGGTCTTGAAAAGTCAACGTTGCAATTTTGATGAGTTTTGCGAACTCAATGAGGTAACCATCATCAATGGTTCACCCAATTTATGCAACACGTCATACATATACATATATTTCACAACCTTGCATAAATGATCACATATCACATTCTCACTTAAGAACAAGCAATTTTGCATTTCAATCAATCAAACATACTTAATAAAATGCATATGAAATACTTATGAGACTCTTTTCCAATTATTATGTTGTTGTGATCGAGTGCTTAATTGTCCCGTATCCATTGTGGATAGCAGGCTTATTTATACTATCCCTTATCTGTTGGGGATACAGGGCCCATTTTACATAGTGAGCTCTTAATCACATTTGGAGCTTTAAGCTCGTTTTCGGTGGCTACTTAAGTCACAACTCTCATTATCTGATCATGCATTCATGTATGGAATTCTTCTCTCATTATCAATCATGTCTTGAAACATTTAGTTCGTCGCATTCACATTCAAGTAACACTTCAATATCTCATTCATATATCACAATCATCAGGCCTTCATTGTCCGGAATCAACAAAATCAAATCACATTTATTCAATAAGTCAAACATAAAATGAATCAAACAATTAATCGAGTGAGACCGTCTAGGTTACTCACAGTTTGCTTCAGAAGTTATTGCCTCGAAGTCCCGGCAATGTCTGGATGATGGCGCTCTATATGTTCCTCTACATCATGCAAAACATACACATATCACGATCTTGCACACTTATATAAGTGTCTATTAATGCACACGTATGTATATGAAATATGTACAATGCATGTTCAATGACATTCCCCGGGTATATATCCTTAATACAAGTCTCATCATCAATTCATACTCTTTCAACCGATTCCCTCAATTTCTTTCCATCAATATTTTTCAAACTAACGAAAAATGTTACCAATTTTTATGAAGAGATAGGTAAATGTGTTAGGAATCTATTGGTTCAAGAATCACTTCATTTGGAGGTCGGATGATGTAGTTATGGCTAAAAGAGTCAAACATGATTATGTCCTTAATTATATTGTACCTGTTTTGGGACAATTAACATAACTTTCCCTAGAGATATCGGATTAAGGTTTTCTTAAGACTGTTTCGAATAAAACTTCTAAATCTACAACTTTTGTGAATACTCCAAAGAGAGATTTTGCCATTTGGAGGGTCAAAATACACGTACCGTATGGAATTACACGAGCAGACCTTGTACTCCTCGGGTCTGGTGGCCTTTTTACATTTGGAATACACGATCAGTGTTAATTTACACGGCCTGAATCGTGTATTCTTCAGATTTTTACTCAATTCTCCTTCTCCAAGAGATCTCCAATGGATCCTATACCCATTCTAACATCACCTTCACTTATAATTTTCCCAAATTCACCTCTTCTAATGCAATAACACTTCATAACAATTCAAACACCAATTAAATTTCATTAACTCTCAATTCTCAACTCATTTGATTCATCATCTCAAGTGGATAACTTCTTCACGTATACCTAATTTCAACTCAACATCATCCATACACATTTTATATTCCCTACTTAATCATAAACACTAAAAATATAACACATTCTTATACACTCAAAACATAACACAACATATACATTCATCCAACAATATATTATGCCCAGTTCTCACTTTCATGTCAAATTTTGGGACTCTTAAAGATAGAATTTAAATTTGATTTCTTCATGAAAAATGTAGCCATATGTCTCTAGTTTAATCCAAACTAAGAATCATCTCATTTGGATAACTAGACAAAAAGTTATGGCTAAAGGGCAAAAACATACTCAGAGATCATGTTGCTACTACATTTTCCAGATCAACTACCAATTTTGTTTCCAAATCTTACCCGAACATAACTCATACAAAGATCATCTTTTCTACTCCATCTACTCCTCATTCTCAACTCTATTTCAACTCATCCATTAACATAAACAGGTCATAAGTGCTTTTCTATAATCATCAACTTCCAATTCTCATTAATACATCCTTTTCACAACCAATCCATCTTAAAAATATGTGCAGCATAACTCATAGTTTCTTACTCATCATATACAACATCAATCATCCATAAAACAACTCCTAACCCATTATTTAGCATTTATATAAAACAAAACATCTCTATAGCTCATTACTCATCAAGCATATATGTATAAGCAAAAACTTCACAAACTCTTCATCATCCACAACACATACATACACAAAGCACCCCTTTCAAGCATTAACCTCTAATATCATCACAAATGCTTTATTTAACCAAAATACACAATGATTAAAGACCTACTTACTTGATTTAGCTCCAAAATCTCCAAAATCTTCAAGAATACCAAAAATACCTAGCTTCACCAACAACCCACGATCACCTTCATTTTGAGCTTGAAAGGTTTGGGTTTTTAGTGAGAATGGAAGAGAAAGCAGGATAAAAGAGTACCATGAAAGATGATCAAAAATCGAGTAAAAGAAAGGAAGAGAAGAGAGCTACGAAAATGATGGAGGGAGCCAAATAAAACACCAATGGCTTTTTAAGGGATAGAGCATCGTGGAAGCCAACAAAGAGGGGAGGAGGCTTTTAATTAAAAAGGGTAGTGGACTTAAGGCATTGTTTAGCAAGTGATATTTGTCACTTGCCACATGTCTGTTGGATCGGAAAAAGAAAACATGCCTTATTTGGAGAAACGGTAGATTTCAAAACTTTTTAAGAAATCATTTTG
>JANKOD010005313.1:0-10254 GCA_026284645.1 Erythroxylum acuminatum | reverse complement strand
ATAATCTCACTCAACCCTAGCTCCCAAGCATCACTTGTTCATCATCTTGAAGGAGGCAAGGATAGGTTTTTCTTGTGGCAAATTGAAGAAACAATAAGATGGAAGTAGAAATTGAAAGATGGAGCAAGGTTCAATGTGGGTGAGACAAAAACTCATGAAGGAGAAGAACAACGGAGAAGAGATGAAGAAAATGAAGAGATGGAGCTTATGTCGTGAGTGGAGGAGTGAAAGATAAAAAATTATGGTCTTTCCTTCATAATTTCGTGACTAATATGTGGTGTGGCAAGTGACACATGTCACTTGCCACATGTCACTATTCCATGGTTCCATTTGGTCCACTGTAATAACTAGTCCATTTTGTCTCCAATTTCTAATCCAATAGTCACCAAATTTTTAATACCACTAGTCAGAAAAAAATCTTAAGGTCATTTATCAAAATTTCCAATGTCATTGGATAGTAATTCTACTGCTAGTTAACAATTGTCTTGCCACTTGACATTTTTCCTAGTCCAAAAATTACCCCAAAATTTTTCAGAAAATTGCTCCAAATTCTCCAAAAATTCTCAAACAACAATCATACTCTCCAATTCAATTTTCAATACCAATTCACAAATCTCAATAACAATCACATTTATTAACAATTATACCCGGAATGTCAATAAATGCATGTACAATTATTGTTATATGAAAAGATTCACTATTCAATTGTATGTGCACTTTATGTAATGCATGAGCATGAGATGTGTTTTCCTAATTTCTCTTATTGATCTCACATATACCAAATTTCTAGGGTTCTAACCCTTTGTATGAAAACGAGATGTTACAATATTTACGTAACTCCAATAAGATTTTAGTCTACATTTTGATCTACCTTGTAATACAGAGCCATACTTTTTTGTTTCATGTGAATAATGTACGACTTAATCAACCTTCTTTATTTGCACAATAAGATGGACAATAATGTGTGAACTACAACTTGTTTTGTTGATTATGTGTGGTTCTACTGCTTTACTTGTGTGGAAAATCTAAACAAGTCCCTTGAGCACCATTTCCTTTGAAATTGGAGAACCAATCATTTTAATCATTTGTTCTTGGAGTAATTAAGGTGGAAAGAAGATAAGATTATAAAAGAGAACTGATATATCTTACTGTTGCTTCTACATTTCAATAATTTTAATATGATTATGAAAAAGAACCAATTTATCTTATTTTTGCTTATGCAATCTAGTAATTTTAACCCTTCTACACTTCCCAACAAATAAGAACATAGTTGAGAGCTTATTTGAGGGAAGAATTCAATAAGGGTCTTTTCTTGGTGACTTAATTAAAATTGTATCATGATGAGAAGACGTTGACTGAATTCACACTTTTCTTTGGTACTATGGCTCGTAAACGAAATCCTACACCTCTACACTATGTCAATTGGTGAAAGATTCCCAAAGAATCTATTTGGGAATATGTTAATGTAATAAATCATTATCTTAATGATCTTTCCAACTTTGATTTACGAAATTTAAATATTTATATCATTGCAGAAGAGATATATTATACCATTAAAAGGTAAAGAATGGACTTTGAAAACTTTTGGAGATGCATGGAGAAGTTACAAGTCTAGAGTAAAGCAAAAGCATTTCAAACAATATACCACAAATGCAAAAAGAATGGCCAACCGTCCCAACTATATAAGCAAAGAAGTCTTTAAGGAGCTCATTTCTTATTGGAACCACCCAGATGTTAAGTTATCATAATTATTAGTACTTTTTACAAATTAATTACTTGATATCTAATTAATATAATGTTTTAATTTGTAGCAAATTGCTAACATAAATATTCAAAATAGAAAACAACAAACTGAAATGCACACCGTTGGTCCTAAGAGCTTTGTAAGTATTTATTTTAAGTTGGCAAGTTCTTCAATGAGTTATAATCTATCAAGAGATTGCATAAATTTTCTAAATTATTTCTAATTTAACAATTGTTTCCATGGATGTCAAAATGAAAGAGATGATAAAACTCCACTCTCTAATGATGAAAATTTTATTGCAACTTATAAAAGAAAGCTTGGAAAAGTGTACAAACAATCTAATGAAGCTATAAGGGAGAAAATTGTGAGTAATGTTGGTCTTGTAATAATTTTCTACTTTGTTGCTAATTTTATTGAGATGTCCAAATTTATTTCTTATTTCATTTCTTTATGAATCCATTTCATTTGGTTTTTATAATGTTGATTTGTTCTTTTTGTTAAAATGAGTTGTCTCTAGTATAACTGAAATTATATTAGGTTTTTTAAATCATATATGGCGCTTACATTTACTAGCGTGATTGCAAAATTTCTTTTGTAGGCTCACATTGAAGAATTGCAAAAAGAAAATGATAGTTAAAAGCTTGATGAAGTTGTTGCTAATATGGAAGTGATAAGGTCTAGACATAATAAACTTTTTGGAAGGGGTGCGAAAGAATATAATATGGCGAGTGAAGCCGTGTCCAAAGTTCCTAATGAGTATTTTCAATCCATCAAGAATGCATTGGAAGACAAGATGAACTAAAAAGTAGAAGTTGAAAAGTATAGAATGAGAAAGGAATTAGAACAAGAGAAATTGAATGCTTAGAAATGAAAAAATAACTAGAACAAGATAAAGCTGATAGAGAAGAAATGATGAAACAAATGTTCTCCCTCGTTCAATCTTAACTTGGGCAAGCTAACACCACTAATACAAAGATACTTTGTAAATTGATTGCACCTGTTCAATCAAGAAAGGAATCTTATATATTCCTCCAAACCGTACATATCAACATGAAAAATATCAGGTGTCAAATTTCCTTAATTAACTGTTTTTGTAGATTATCTTGTTATCTTTTTTTTTATGAGATTAATTGCTTATGTTCATGCTTTCTAAATTTGATCATAAAAAGAACTGAATAATCATGTTATTAGTTTTTGGACTATATTATTCATCTTGATTAAATTGAGGTAAAAATAAGGTAGTTAGAATTTCATTCTTTAGATATATTAACTTTTTTTAATTATAGTAGTTTTATAATTGTAATATATTTCTTATTTCTTATTCTTTTTTTAGGAAGGAGACGATTAGGAGGGGATAAGGATGTATTTGGTGAAGGATTTTGGAGTGCTCATACACATTGGTTTTGTTTAGCATTTAGATTAATTCACTTATATTCCATACGAAATGAAGGAAGATAATGTAGGTGAATATTTTAGCTAATGATTTTTTACTTCTACATTTTGAATATGTTAAAGGTTGAATTTTATAAGTTCTTATAGACTATATAGCATATATAATTGCAAGTTTTTGGTCGTTTACATTTGAAAGTATGCAAGTAATTAAGATATACATTAATGTATGTATATTGTTTTTAATGTATATATATAGATGTTGCCTATTTAATGATAAGAATTTGCTTTTACATTGACATATTATTGGTAACAAAAAAATAAATTGTTGCTTTTGTTGTTATAAATTATTTTATAAAAAAATCACTTTATTGCCTTATAAAGACTTAAATTGTTGCAATATCTATTTAACATTGCTGTTATTGCTTGACAATATTCTATTGCCATAGTCAAAACTTGAAGTAACATTATTCAAACTGTTGTCATATTTTGCTTTACAACTTATAATCAGATTTTTTTTTCTTTTGTTTACGCGGAAAGGACTTCATTTACAATATTGATATTTGTTGCTACACTGCTTTGTAGTCTTAGTCAAAATTTTAAGCAACATTATTCATTTTATTGCCTAATAAAAATAATTTGTCACCTTTCATTTATAACAATACTATTTTATTTAACGGTATAAATTCTGTTGTCTTAATAAAAAGATAACAATAATTGTTTTATAGTTACACTTTTGTGTCTTACTTACGCTCTTTTGCTGTAATGTCATCAGAGGCAATGAGGTGTGCATGGGAATCATAGGCTTTGCGATCAGGATACAACTTTATCAAATGTATGTTTGATAGAGTGAGCAGAGCGAGAATATAAATCCAACAGACAGAAAATCACGACAATCTTTGGATTATAAACAAACGTAAAACTTGTCCTTACAAATTCTATAACCTAATCTTCTCCATGTCAGAGATCTTCAGCAGTAATAAGCACCACAACACAGAAGCTACCGAGCAAATACTACTACGTCGACTCATTCATCAGCCTATAATGACAATTGCATGGCAGAATCAACTTCAAACCATTTGACCCTTCTACCTTGGATTTCTTCTTTGAACGGGTTTGGTAGTACCGCTCCTTCAAAACTATATCATCCAAGACCGACCAAGTTTGTCCCCTAGGGGTGCTACCTGTCCATAGAAACCTATCAGAGAAGGGATTCACGAGACTGTCTCGGAATTCCTGAGCTGTCTCGCAGATAAAACCCTGCAGCAACGATAACAGATAAACAATTTAAATAAAATAAGATACATAGAACAAACGATCAAGAAAAGTGGACCGACGTCTGTACCTCGGCTATTGCTTTAATCTTTAGGTTAACATCATTGCTAAGAAGGACGAGTTGTCCATCGTTGTTCTTTTTTCTATAAGAAAGAGCACAGTCAAGGATATGGTCCTCTGCTGTTGGTGAAAAAGCTTCCAATATACTCCCACGGACCAAGAATGGCACTGAGATGCTTGTCCCGCCCCGACTTCCATCACTGAAATGAGACCGAGGAGAAGCAGGAGTGGTTGGTGCTATAGGCCTTTGCTCCTCCTCTGAGCTTTGAACGTGAATCCACCATTTTGTCTCTAGCAAACATTCATCTATCCAGTCTAATGCCAAAGATGCCTCTGATTTTCGTCTGAATAAAGTTCCCTTTCTCTTCAAACAATCCAATTGGCTGATGACTGATGTATAAGAGACATGAATGTGTTGAGAAATATAATTTCATATTACCATGTATAGATGCTGAAGGCGAAAGATTATTGTTACCCATTCTTGGAACAATTAGACGAGTGCCCTTGAGGCCTTGTAAAAGCTTTAACGACTTCCTTGATCCCTTGTCCAGAAGAGAAGTTATGTCTGCTAGTACAGTCCAGCTCCTTTTTCCATCATGAGCCGGGTTGATCTGCAATTACATATAACTTTCAAAGGGTTACACTCACGAAAAGCTTGGACAAATTAGAAAAGTAGCTACCAATTATCCAACTTACAGAAACAGGATCATGATTCTTCTTCTGCCTAATCTCAATATAATCAGAAGAATTACAGCTTTTGGAAGCAGAATTAAGTATTGAAATTTTAGACATTCTACTTCCAGGAGAATTCACGAATAGATGTTGTAATGGTATCCTTTCTGCTACACTCTTCTTTAACACCATATCTTGGTCCAACTTCACTTGGTTCCTAGAAGTTTTTTTTTCTGATGTCCTTTGCTTCAGAAATTTAGGTGTCTGGTTCTCCTTGCCTGAAAAGGCAAAAATGTCTTCTTCTGCACAGGTTCTGGGGCAAGAAGTAACTCTGGAAGCAAAGGGTGAGGTTCCAGACTTTGTCCTACTTTCTTCGAGCTTACTATTCTTTCTCATGGACTTCCGATGAGTATTTGGGGTGTAATTTTCCTTGTCCAGGGTAAAGACTTCATCCATCACTTTTGAACCGGAAAAAAGCTTCTTACCAAATCGTATGTTTTCAGAATCCTCTTGACTCTCCCATTCAATTTCAGTGGAACCCTGGATTTTCGTGCTCCTTTCACTTGTTTGTAGGCATAGTTCTGTTTCAAGTTTACCTCTTCTTGACCAAATATTCAGCGAGCTGGATCTTTTCTCTGATAGGATACAAGAGCTATTAAACTGTTTTACATTGTCATTTAATTTTCCCAAGATTTCAGTTCCGGCAACCTTTGATTCTGGTGTCTGTGCTCCTCTGCTGTCAATGACTCCGTCATTAAATTCTTCAAAAGGCAAAGACGAGTTGACTGATTCTGTTGGAAGTGTAGGAGCAAAGACACTTGCACATTCAGCTTTTGTTCGAAAACTCTGACTTTCCATTTCTTTGAGGATCTCATCTTTATCACATTTCTCCAGGTTTCCTTCTTGGCATAAATGTTGCAAAGCAACAAGAGGGTCATCTTTGTTAACTTGTTGGCTGTTGGAAAATGGGAACTCACTGTGTGGCAATGACAAATTCCCATAACCTGTTTTGGAATGACGAGTTATCACCAGATTGTGCTTCTTCGCAGACAGGATAGAATCCTTTTCTTCATCCGCTGTTTCAGTTTCTGAAAGTACTGCCACTTCTGTAGTGAATAAAGATAGAGAAGAATCAAGATTCATCAAACCTTTGTATTCTTTCTCAGTTTCCATGCATGTGTTTTCTTTCTTACACCTTGCTTCTTCAGGAGGATGATATTCAGGGGTCTTCTGTTGGTTGAAGTGGTCATTCTTGGCCTCGGAAGAAACTTCTCCAAGAGCAACCGAGTTTTCCATCACTTCATTAGCATTCTTATATTGAGCTTTTATCTCTTCTTTTCTATCACAAGGTGAAAAGTAAGCGGTTTCAGGCATAAAGAGTGCTGATATGATCCCCTCGGATCCAAGGAATCCAGAATTCTCATTAAAGAGCAAGGGAGGTATCCCATGCAGAAAAGAATCCGAACTCTGAATTTCTTCTCCATTTTTTTCTGCCACAGCAGGTATGACCTGTGGAGCTCAGGAAAAGTTCAGTGAAACAAATTAATAATTACTATCTAATCTCAACTTCTCTATATAAAAGTTCTCACCTGACATGATTCCTCTTCCTCCTTTTCTTGCATTACCAGTGGCACAGTCTCGCCAACAAGTTCCATTTGAGTGGCAAAAAAGTTGTCATCCTAAACATAAAAGCTCACCAGGAAAAAAAATATGAAATAATTCAGAAACGCACACTTTTTGACGCAGGACTGGGATAGGCTCAAAATCAGATTCATACATTAACATATTTAGTTTCAGGGCTCAAAAAATTCTCACTCGGGCTCAAGAAAAGGATTCCATACAATTTCAAAGCAGTGAATGTTCTCACCTGAGCCATTTCCATTTCTTTTTCTTCTTCATTTTCCTCTTCTTTCTCTTCAATCATAGCGACATTCATTTTCGAAACGAATGGGTTCTCCTTCTCAAATGCGCAGCTCAAAGGAACCCAATGCAGCCTATAGAGTCTGGTTGAGCCTCCAACTCTTAATGTATCACCTTCATTGAGCTCTATAGCAATCCCTGGTTCGATCTTTTTCTCAGAAACCCATGTTCCGTGGACTATTGAAGAAATAAAGGAAAATTACGCTCAAAACTGAAAAATAGGCACCGACCACTGCATAAGGAAATTAAAGCAAAAGTACAACTAAAACCATTAATGCAAAAATAACTTACCAGACGTAAGATCAGTGACATAGAGCTTTTGTGAAGAGGGGTTGGCACTGATTTGAAGATGGAATCTGCTGATGCTAGGGTGCATTAACACGATATTGCAATCTGGGTGTCGACCAACAATCAAAGCTTCTGTTCGTACGTCTGGCTTCTCATCATCCGCCACAGGAGTGGCCGACTCCAAAGATGGTGACGGTGGCCTGTTGATGACAAATATGTTCTTTAGAATGGCACCGTTCTTGAGAACAGCGAAAACTGGTATTTTGGTCTTTTCTTCGTTCACAATCGTTCCCTCTTTCAGGCTACCCATTATAGTTCTTGAATCTTGAAAAGAAATCTTCTCTATAAACAGAAAAGGAGACAGAGAAGCCTACGCATACATTGGAGTAACTTTGTCTAACGTGATTTATGGAGAATATGACTTTCGAATTTGAAATTCAAATGACCTGTTATTAACATAACGGCTACTTTTGCGTTTTATTTTTCTTCCTATAACATATACACTTTTAATTGTTTTTCATCGATTATCATTTTTTATTAAAACACCTAATTTGCCAAAAAATAAAACTAAAAATTATCACTTTCCAACTGCATGAATTTCATTAGTATTTGATAATGATATTTTATATGTTTTAAACTAATTCAGGAGTGAATAGAAATAAGTAAAAAGTTCAAAAAATTAAAAAATGACCACTAAGATCCATAATAAGTTGAGGAATTGTTTAGTTCTAATTTTATTTTTTGCAATTTCTAATTTTATTTTTAATTGCAATTTTAGATTTTAAATAAAAATAAAAACATGTTTAATTGTTAATGTCAATATAATTTAACTCCACTAATAATGGTTAAATATTAAATAAAATTAGAGATAAATTAATTTTATAAATTAATTAAGTAAATAATTTTATTTTAGTCTCTTATATATTGTTTGTTAGTAAATATTAATTAAATTTGTATTATATTATTTAAATAAATAATTATATAACTAAAAATTGTAAAATTATATTTATAAACTAATATCTATAAAATATTTTTAAACCATTTTTAAAATATTTTTCTTTTAACTTTTTCATGTGAGTTTATCGAAAACATTATTTCTACTAGTTAGGGGTAAAGTTGCATGACTCCGCATCACAGCGAAATTTTTACTAAGATGTTGTTATTGTTGATGAACTTAATTAGAAAATTAAAATAAATTGAAGTTCTTATTATTAATTAATATCACATAATTAAAGAACGCAAGTTTAGTTAGTTGGTAAATCAAATTGTGAAAAAATAAAAAACAAAAACTAAAATCAACAAAAATATAGGGAACTTCTTAAAATCATTCCTGTTATGAAATTAGGTGAGACTAATGAGTTAACTAGGGTGGAGATTTAGCTTTCCTACCTTTGGAAACTTAGTAATTTCAATAGAAGGTTGAAACCTAGAAGAAAACTATTTACAATCAGAACTTACTATGAACTTATGGGATACATGGAAGATAATCCAAGTTTTGAGACACTAGGGAAAGAAAGCAACCCTATAGTGACTAACCAAAAGGTAGTTAAAGACAAGGAACTTAATAACTCTAATCAAAAGATTATTGCCACCAATTCATATGAGGAGACAACTAATGTAATGGATCCAATCATTGCTACTAATAAAATAGATTTAGAGGGAGAAGAAGCCAAAATTTAGAAAAAAACTCTGAAGGAGTTTGAAGCTGTTTCAAACACCAAATGAAAATTAACCAGATCAAAGGGGAAAAACAGGTTAAGAGCTCCTCAAGATCTTACCTAAACTCCTGCATGAGTATTGTTAAATGGAATACAAGAGGGTTGAATGACCCTCTTAAGTGGCAAACTATAAAGGAGATTGTGATAGAGAAAAAGAATGTTTTAGTAGGCTTATTAGAGACTAAACAAAACTATCTCAATTACAATATTGGTTGAGTTTTTTGGGAGCTAAATGGAGAATACATTCCAATCATATGTATCATTATAATGGAAGGATAATTGTAGCTAACAACTCAAACAAGGTAAAATTGTAAACTACTTTCATTTATGACCAAGTAATTCACTTTAATTGTGAATTCCAAAGAATACTAATAGAATGGATCTTTTTATTCTACGTGCTACTAATCAAGTTTTCCAAATAGTCAAACTAAGAGAGGATATCAAAGCACTTAAGTCTGCAATTAGTGGTCTTTTGGCTGTGGCAGGAGATTATGTGTATCCTATCTATAATGAAAGCTGAAGACAACATAATTATAATAAAAGGAGTAGATAGAGAGCTAGCAAAAATCACTCAAATAACCAATCTGGTGGATCTGAGACATGTAGATTATTCTTATACTTGAAGCAATAAGCAATAAAGGGATTATTTCATAAGGAAAATGTTGGACCCGGAACTCTTCTTGGAAGTTAGAACTATTAAATGAGAAATTGTTGGCGATTAGTTATGAGTAAAGAAAAAGGAGAATTCTTGAATTAGAAAGGAGGTAAGAAATGGTCTAGGTACAAGATAGGTTATATGTGAAATGTTGGAAATTAAAAGCTGGAAAATGTGTTTTGAGAAATTTTGCCTCAATTCAACAATTCTCTCTCATTCGACTCTTGTCACTCTTATTTCTCAAAGAATTTATAAGTTTCAAAATGATTCTTGAGTTTTTGAAAATACCTCCCATTCTTTAAATGATAGTCGGTTTTGACTAATTTTATTTTCGATGTTTTCAACACAAAGTAAGTGAAGGCATGCTGACAAAGTAGCACTTTAAGTTTTTAAGACTTGAGATTATTCATTGAGATATTACCCTTATTGGAAGGATATTTGGGCCTGATTTTTTTTAATTCTTGTGTGTATCTGCTTATTTCATATCTCTCTAGAACTTGTTTCAATTCTTAATCAAAGCTTTATGAACTAGA
>JANKOD010005234.1:0-10259 GCA_026284645.1 Erythroxylum acuminatum | reverse complement strand
CAGTCCGTCGCCGTGCTGCGCGCCGCCAAAGCCGCCCGCCCGGACCTCATCACCAAGACCTCCCTCATGCTGGGCCTGGGCGAGACGGAAGAGGGCTTGTGGAGCGCGCTGCGAGACCTTCGCGCGGCGCACGTGGATGTCGTGACATTCGGGCAGTACATGCGCCCGACAAAGCGCCACATGAAGGTGCACGAGTACGTCACGCCGGCCACGTTTGAGCTGTGGCGGCAGCGCGCCCTGGACCTGGGCTTTATGTACTGTGCTTCCGGCCCGCTGGTGCGCAGCTCGTACAAGGCCGGTGAGGCCTTTATCGAGAACGTCCTGAAGAAGCGTGCGCGCCACTCGAGCCTGCTGAGCGCGGATATTGAGAAGCAGCTTGCGGAGCTGGGCAAGTCATGATTTTGCATACAAGGCATGTGGCGAAGGCGTTGTCTGGGTAAAGGGGAAAACGGGGGTTCTTCCATCGCGGAATTGCATGTTCTTTTCAACACCCGATCCTTATAGAAAGAGCCTAATGTACCATGGCTTTGTTATGCATAGATTGTGCCAGACTGCATAGAGCTGTGCATAATATTCATCAATCACGTGATTACGAACCCAGGTCAACATCTCACAGAATCACTGAGCATAGTATAGTATAACTTTGCAACGATGTGGTCTCATCCTCAAATTCATTAGTGAGACCCTTTACAAGCCGTGTCTATGCAAAGTCATGTCACGATCTCTTGACAGCCCGTTGTTGTACATCCACCACCGCACCAGCAGCCGTCCACGGGATAGGGGTGAATGGCTTGGTGGGCAACGGTTGTAGAACAACAATATCCCTGAAGCCATTAGAAGCTCTATTTCAAGTTCGCTCTACATAGAAGATGGCTTTGGAAGTGTGAGAACCGCACCACTCGGAGATATTCAGCTTCAGCCAGGACAATCCAGACGCAAGATCAAGTAAGGGCATTTTGCACAAATGCAAAGGCTGATAGCCCCAAACATCATATCTGACTGACTGAATACTCGAGCATCTTGGTGGCTCTCGCTCCTTGTTTTTTTTGGGGAGAGGGGCAGAGTTTCCTTCTTTCAATGCGATATCCTTAGCGGATGGGAGCACGTTGTAATACCTCAGACGTGATTTGCCCAGACATAGGACGGATACACGCCCAACTCAGTGGCGACGACCCGGCCTACCCACGTCACAGTCGTTCGCCACTGTGCGTCAGACCGCGATCACGCCATACTGAAAGTCCGGAGATTGACCCGGCACAACATTGCTTGTGCAGGCTTTGTTTGAGAAGGGAGGAAAGCACGGAGGGAGTAAGCAGAGAAAGGATCCTCCCAAAGGCAAAAGCCATTTGGAAGGGAGTGAAGCGCAGGGCGATGCACGAGGTGAGATATGGACGTGATGGAGGAGAGGAAGAGATTGGAGTAAATTAGTGATTCTTTTACTTTGATTTTTGCTGTCGAAGCGATTGACTAGTCTAAAGAATATGGGTATTGTGACAAGATGCTAGAATCTTGCAGCTTTAAATTTCCATTCGTTCGCACAAACTAAGGTGCGTGTCACCAGCCCTCATCATCTGAGAGAGCTTGGTCGTTCAAGACCCAAGGTCCAACGTTAAGACGCTGGGCTTCGGTGGTGTATTTCCACAACGAAGAAGCTTGTCTAGTAGTTGGTAGCCGGGCCGGTGGGGCGGTACTTGAAGCCGGGGAAGTGGTCGAAGACGCCAGTCTGGTACTTGCCCTGCTGGGGGCAGCTGAGGCCGCCGACGAACGGACCGAGATACTTGTCGAGCAGGTCGGTGATGGGGGAGAGGTCGTTCAGAAGCGTGGTCAAGAACTGGGGGATGGCCTGGGCCAGCACGCTGAAGGAGAAGCAGGCGAAGTTGTTGCCCTCGAACAGGTTGGCGGCGTTGAAGACGCCGCCGGTGAGGTTGCCGAGGTCGACACCCGTGAAAGTGTTGACCTTGCCGGTGTTGCCGCCAATCTTGAGTGACTCCGGGTAGGCGAGGTAGCCGATCAGCACGTCGCCGATGGTGTCCGCCAGTCCGTACTGGTTGTTGGATGGCCGGCGGTACCAGTTCGGCGGCACGCGCTCCTGTCCGCGGTTCCACGTGAAGTTGCCCGGCTCGCCGGAGACGGCAAACCACGACTTGAAGGCCTCGCCGTGCAGGTAGCCGCTGGGCTCCTCGGCCGAGTGGTTGGACATGAAGTTGATCACGAAGTTGTACGCCGCCGGCACCACCACGATGGTGGAGAAGGCGCCGGTGAAGTAGTAGGGGTTCTCGGCGATTGCCTGAGCCACAGTGGTCTGGTGGCGCTGGCGGAACTTGTCGATGGTGTAGCGGTCGTTGGGCTTGCCAGTGGCGTACGTGAGCTCAAACTTGGTGACGTTCAGCGAGTGTGCGTCACCATTGTTGAGGTACGAGTCAGAGCGGCCTGTAGACATGTCAATAGCTGAGCATGGTGAGCGGGATGTCGCATCATACCGATCGAGCCGTCACCCTCGTAGTTGTTGTGAGACCACGAAAGACCCTGTCCGGTGCCGAGCAGAGCGCCTGTCAGGTAGTCGGTGGGGAGCGGTCCACCAATGGACCACACGCCCTCGACGAGGTTGCCGTCTATCGCAACAGCGTAGGCGGAAAGAGCAGCAGCAAGCTCGGCCTCTAAATTGTACATGGCACCAAGACCAGAGATAGTCTGCTCAATGGTAGCAATGCTGCGGGTTAATCAGTAAGTGTGTTCAGATTCGAGTGTCGAGTAGGACATGTAACCTACCCGTTGCGCGGCAGATAGCCGTGGTTGGCAGCGACGTTCAGACCAGGGCAGGGACCTCGAATGTCGCCCGGGCCAGGGGACTGGTACGCATTCTCACCAGTGGTGGACACGTACTGGTCCTTGGCGTCGAAGGTTGTGCAGGGGGTGGGACCGCAGTTGGACTCAAGAGCGCTGATGCTTAGGGCCTTTGCGCGCTTCTCGTTCAAGGAACGGCCCTTGAGCTCAGGGAACTTGCCCTCGATTGAAAGGGAAGGGCGGTTGCGGGATTCCAACCATTTGGCGGCAAAAGCCATACGCTCCTTTGCGTGCGGGTCCTTTGCGAACGCCGGGAAGGCGCAGGCGCTGGAGGCCATAGAGGCCACAACTGCAACGATTGCACCCTTCATGATGAGAAAGATGCGTGGAGAACTCAGGAAAAGGAGAAAGGATGAGAAGAGGTGGGAGGATGAGGAGATAAAGTTCTTTGTTTCAGCTGGAAAATCCTTGCCCTTATATCTCCATTTCGACCTGCTTTTCTGGCAAACACAGAGGTACAACCCCTCCGATATGCTGCAGAGCGAATTTCTGTGCCTTGACGTCGATTCACCAAACGATAGCACATCTATTCCCCTTTTCGTCAGGTCGTTTGTGATGGCGGATCCACAGCTCGAAAGCTTCGACAGCCACTCGTGGTAATAGCCCGTCTTGTTGATTGCTGGGCGTTATGATACCAGAACGCCCATGGACAAGACAAGCAACGACACTGTCGATCAGGTCCAGCCACCGACGAAGCTGCCACACTCCAGTGGGACAAGCTTGCTAGCAGGGAAGCCGAAGTCGATTTAGCAGTACTGCGGGCAGGTAGCTAAACGGCGCGATGTGTTCGTGTGCTGTCCGAGAGAAAACCGCTGACCTCCGCTTGACAAATGACTAGTCGATGGTTGGGCCCTGGTTTGTAACTTCGGCCCAGTTCATGCCATAATGGGGTCATGCGTAACTGCAGGGCGAAGGACCGGTTGGTGTATCGGCCTTTCAACGTGAGTAGCATTCGGCACGGAAGTCGCCGTAGCAGCGCACGCAATATGACCCTCAATGCTGGACGATAATGGAGAGAGAATGTCTTCGAGCACAGTAATTTTTCTTCTCATTCTAGTCCGCTTGCATCTTGCTTGTTGAAGCTGTAATGTTCCGTAAGCATGTGACGAAGAATAGGGAGCTGCTGATTGGCGGTGCTCTGGAACTGCACTGAGTCTTTCGAATTTTCACACAGCTATTCTTGACGCAATCTATTGAAATTTCAACATTCTGTGCCGTTTCGAGCTTATGCAGACTGATCACCTCTAAATTGTTGGAGGCACAGTATGAGCAATCACTAGCAGTGCTCGGTTGCCATACGCCTAACGATACTCATGTGAATGTAGCATGTTTTGTGGCAGAACGATAGATCGCACGTAAGAGGTGAGGTACTCCAATACCACCTGCACATCAAGAAATTGCTCTAAGGTGCTGCTGCATGAACAAGCGAAGAATATTGCATGCCGTGCTGTCTGAAGGAGATGGTGTCATCCACAGATCTGCATTGCAATGGTCAGAGGCATTCCCCAAGCAGTCTATGGCTGCAGCTGTAGCAGCGGGCACAAATGAGATGCCGTGATTTGCAAGACAATGTATTTTACACAAACCCAGATGTGGCAATATCACGCTCAATTGCGACATTGGTTAGGACAGAGCGCGAGCATGTTAAGGTGTGGTGGTCTGGATAGAGTTGGCGCTAGTCTGAATCAGTCAAATTTGGACTGCACCATTCTACTCCTGCTCAAAGTGCGATGCATGAATAGCATCGAAGGGACCGGGACAGCTCCGCAGTTGTGTACGATGACGGTTGCCTTGCCCTGTTGCTGTATGGATGTACTGTGGATTAAATTGACTTTCTGGAAAAGTAATTCAGTGTTAAGACAGAAAGCGCGCTGCCGTGTTCGCAGTTGCTCTGGCGAAGAGCCCGTCCATCCGTATGCCCCATTCACTGTAGTGAATCGTTGCTGCCTTGTCCTCCTTTGCAACAAAGGGTCTATCGAAATGACACTCTTAGGCTCGCACCGGTATCTGTCATCCACAACGGCGCTCTGATCTGCCTGGCGCCACGTTTTGCCCTGCTGCTATACGGAACCACTGTTGCAAGCCGTTTTGTGAATATGCAGCTACTTGCTCGCAACCGGCCTTTGTAATGATCTGCGACGCTTAAGTTTGCCCAGAGTCTTGCGCAATGGATGTGTCGTTATAGTCGGGCTATCGGAATGCGCTTTCGGCACGTCGCGCATGTAGTGACACAACGGGGTGGGAATCTAACAAATGAATCTGTCTGAATTCCCATACATATCCTCAGAACTTCATTAATAGCCCATATCGGATGTCAGTAAACAACTACCTGGTTGCTATGGACCAGATTTCGATCGATGTGTAGGAGCAAAAGCAATTCTGAGAAACGTTGCCACGATTCTGAATAATCTGCAGGTGGAATGGTAATCTCGCTGTCTGTCAGTGGTTAGGTCCGTTAGTGAAAAACCACACGGTGTGAAACTATGTCCATAGAGTTGTCTTTAAGGTTTTGACATCACGACGTCGAGTCAAGTCGGCGTGTCTGTTCATCTAGACTCAACGCGGTATTTGAGTCTCTCGGATGGTCTGTCTTCCGAATAGAGCGACGAACAATCACGCTGAAGACTTCGATGTCGACATTGAGACCTGAGTGGAACGATTAGCTCATCGCCATACATGTTACATGGCTGCACAATACGTGAAATCTGATAGAATGTCGTGCTCAACGCAGAAGTTGCAAGTGCTCGATGGAGAGAAGCCACATGACGCGAGATCCGCTGGTAGAAAAAAGTTTGATTTTTCTTACCGGAAGATCTTTGTACGGGCAATGAAAATTCATTTCTGAAAAAATCTACCCAGCTCGCAGAAATTCTTGTTTTGTCACACGTTTTGTCCGTTGAATGGCGGTAGCATCACCTTCCAGAATCTCGATGAAAGCTTTGAAGCGGAAGTGGATTTGCCTTTAATACTTGAAACTGCTGTCATGCCATTCCAAGGGGATTTGATCACCTAAGATCAGATATTGTCATGTTTGTCCACTATAGAATCCAGGAGTCGGGATCTTATGCGAAGGCATTCAACCGCCAACAAAACGAAGTTCAGTTCTGTTCGACTCCGATATGAGAACAACGCGGTTGTGGCAGGACCTGTAGCTTGACCAAGGTAATAGGAACCACATATGCCTTTAAGTAAGTAAACTGTTGCTTCAAAGGCGAGACACTAAGTCGTACGGAAACTACATTTTCCTGCGCGATATTTTGTGCTTGCGACACATGGACACGCAGATTAATTGATAAACGGCTTCTCAAATCCTATGATCTTAGATCTTGGCCTGTATTGCTTCAGGGGTCTCTTTCCGACTTTTATTTACACACACAGCATGTGCAACCGGTACGCGTGTTAGCAGCGGTAATACTCCCGGTAAGAATTGGCTGAGAGAATTTCAAATTGGCTGCATACTGACATCCACGCGCTCACTGAAGGTGCTTTTCAAAGCTGCGTCCCGCCGTGCGTTCGTATGTCTGTGAATTCACCCATCGGACATTGACTCCCATATCGCCGAACCGATGTCCGAGCTCCGACTTAACGCTACGAACCCCGAAGCCGACGGATGAGGATACCGCTGGACCTTATGGGATTGAGATGCATTTGTCTTTTAGGCAACAGCATTCTCAAAGCAAGAGGGTTTTGAGTCATGTTGAATCATTATGGAAATTGAGTGCACGTAGCGTCGGCCATGGAGCATAAATACCGAGTTTTCGCGGCTCAGGAACAAGGAATCCAGTCTAATCAGATCAGATCAGATCAATCAACTTCTCGTTATGGCTGAATCATCGTGGACAAACACTCTCAAGATTGCGCTTGAAGCGCAGAACGCTCTGGCACCTTCAACTCCTCAGCTCGACCATGCAAAATCAAATTCGAAGGAGAATGGTCTCCCACACATTGCCATAGGCGCTGCCTCGGGTCGCTTTCTCACCTTGCTTTGCCAGCTCACCAATGCCAAGAACATTCTTGAGATTGGAACGCTCGGTGGTTACTCGACCATTTGGTTCGCAACTTCTGTTCCGGGAGTCAAAGTTACGAGCATCGAATATGACGCAAAGCACCGCGAGGTTGCACTTGAAAACCTAGAAGGCCTGGACAATGTCGAAGTCCATCACGGAGCTGCAATGGATGTACTGCCAAAGATCGCGGAGACAGGCACAGTTTTCGACTTTGTTTTCATCGACGCAGACTGGGAGAATCAAGCAAACTACTTCGAATGGGCGGTCAAATTGACCCGTTCAGGTGGCATTGTATATGTCGACAACGTCCTGAAGGAGCTAATCGAACCTGACCATGATTCGAACGATGTTATCGCAAGGGCAAAACAGAACCCGAAAGTCGACGCGACACTGATCCCGGTCTTGAATACAGAGAAGGCGACACTGAGTGACGCGATTGACGGGTTCGTCATCGCGAAAGTGAAGTGATGAATGAAGGAAAATCAAAATAAAAGCAGGTGTTTTGCAGGTTTAGATATCTATCAGGAATCGAGCTTTCACCTGACTTCACACTGTTCCACGATCATTTTACTTACGGAGATGCTACTACTGACGATTACTAGAGCTTCTTTACTTATCTCAACATCTTCATGTCTTCATATCTGCAATGATATATGAAGTGCTCCAACAGCGACTGCAGACCCAACCATTATCGACCATATCGGTGTGCATACGCCATGAGACGATAGTACCATTGCACATAACACGAACACGTTCACCACTATCTCAGCGTAACAGCTTGAAGGTCAGGCATCTTTCAGCAACAACAACATCGTAATACATCCGGCAATAGCCGAGCGACCAGGGTAGCTTGCCATTGACATTTCCCCCTCATCTCGCCACCGAGCTCAGAGGTCCACGGATCTGTAGTATGTACTTTCCAATTCATCATAATTTGTCGCTTGGAAGAAACCAACAACTCTGTCTTCCGTCTCTCATGTCTGTCAGTGCAATAGCTGAAACAAAGCGTCCACAGTATCATGATAACTGAAGCCATGGCTCGCAAACCCCAAGCCTACCACCTCCCTCCAACCCAGCTAGTCCCCAACTCCCCATACCCTCTCCTCTACTACCCATCCTTCTTCCAATCAACCTCAGCTCCAGCAGACCTAGCCGCAATCCACACGCACGTCACGTCAAACTCCTGGGCGCCGCAGTGGATCATCCGGTACGGCACAACGCAGGCGTCGCACTACCACTCGCAGACACACGAGTGCATGGTCGTCCTCTCCGGCCACGCGCGGATCCGATTCGGGGTGGCAGATAGCTCCCCAGCCGCTCCAATCCCCCCATCATCTCCATCGTCTCTATCATCTCCATCCTCTCCTTCGAGCAATTCTATCGACGACAAACCACGCCCCGAACCCAGCAACAGCAGCAGCAGTGGCACAGAGCAGCACAACCCCGCAGAAGGGCTGGAACTCGATGCCCAAGCCGGCGACGTCTTCATCCTGCCTGCGGGCACGGCGCACAAGACGTTCAACACGCAGCCGGAGGCGCCGTTTGCGCTGCTGACGCCCGGCGAGCCTCGTGGAGTTTCGAAGCAAGGGCTTTAGGGCGTTGCGCTGGAGGGCTTTACAATGCTGGGCGCGTACCCCGTGGGCTCGCGCGAGTGGGATTTCCGCACGGGTGGGGAGGACGTTGGTGGGTTTGAGCGTGTGTGGGGCACGCCGCTCCCGGACAGGGATCCTGTGCTTGGAGAGGCGGGGGAGGGGCTGTTGGGGTTGTGGAAGGGGTAAAACTTCTAATGAGAGATGTGAAGGACGGGAGTTTTGAAGAGGAAAAGGTAACGTGACTGAACTGACAGGGAAAGAGATTGTAACTTGAACAAGCGGAGGTTTTGAAGAGACGAAATGGGATGTTGATGGTGGGAGACTGTTAGTTTGGCGGGTCGCTGATACTCTTTTCACTACACGACAATCTTGAAAATGTGCCCGTGTGGTGTTTGGTCTGGAAGGGCTGCAGAGAGAGATAACAAACTCTACTTACGAGTCCGAAACGAAATCAGATTCCGGAATCCACGTTCACAAACACAAGGAATCTAATGGATGTCGGGCCAATTGCGGAACGGGTTGAACGGGTATCTTCTTGTCCGAGAGTGTTGTAGAATGATTGTACATTTGGCAAATGAAGAAGAGAGAGTACGTGCACCTCCCAATGCTTGGAACGCAGCATCCTGATATCAGAGGAAAGTCCGTCTCCGTATTGATTATTGATCGGATATGGATCAAGGAGGAACCGCCGGCGGAGCTTCTGTGCCACTTGCTCCCACACCGGAGGCTCCGGGCGGCGGAGGGAGGAAGAAGGGAAGGTAGGCCTGTGGTGGAGGGTTAACGTTGGAGATACACGAGCAATTGTGGAAGATGGCGTCTGCAATTGTGGTGGTAGAGGCGACACAGTGGCATACGTACCACGCTGAGTGACAGCACTGCCATGCCCACAGAGACATAGGCTGGAGTTGCGGCAGCTGACTTCTGTGACGGAGTTTCGGCGAGCCATGACTGGACGGAAAAGATAATTGCCGTCCATCCGATCAGTCTGTACCCTCAGACATCAGCCATATTCACTAAGCCGTGACAGAACCGTCATCGGCACTATAGGAGCGTTTCTTACTTGTTGCGGGTGAATATCTGCACGAATCGGTCAGCGGCGGAGGAAGATCACGTGATCGGAGAAGTCGGACGAACCGCGGCCATAGGAAGAGTACTGCTCATGGTACCTGGCGTACGCGAGTCAGGATGCGAGCACGGCCGACAACAACGTTGACAGCGGTCAATACTGACTCTGGAAGTCCTGGCTCTCCTTGTCCTTGTCCGATTCAAGATACGGCACGACTGAAATGGCCATGGGTTAGCAAGGAAAGGAAGCTCGATCCACAGCACGGGCAAGCTATGCATCCAGTGCGAATTCCACCGGTCTTTCGGTGGATTGCGATGTCACGTACTGAGATCTTCGCGCCGCATGTCCTTCTTGGTCGCCATGATGAACGGATATCCGGGATGTACAGGCTCAGTAGACGTCTCGATCTAGTGTGAAGAGCTGGGGACCGATGGCGCGCGCGCGCGTGGTAGGCGTATCGCAGTAGTATTGCCAAGAAAAAGAAAGAGACGACAAGTCGATACGGGCGAAAGTGATACAATTGTCAGCAATTTACCACCTTATCCCATCTATGCTCGGGATCACGGAATGATGGAGCAGAATCTACGCGACGCCCGCCTGCTGAGCTCGCTCGTTATGGCTCTGGTCCCCCTGTATTTCCCGGTTCGGCCTTTGCCCTTTGCTTTTTTGCCCCCAAGTGGCGTCCCGAGGCAGCCGAAGAAGAACCTGACCCTGGAACTGCCCTTTTTCCCGCTTCTTCTACGACGTAGG
>JANKOD010005223.1:0-10261 GCA_026284645.1 Erythroxylum acuminatum | reverse complement strand
TGAGATTTTGGATTATTGTTGTAATTGTGGCTTGGAATGCCTTTAGAGCTTGTAAAACTCTATTCTTTGATGTTAAGCAATCATGAATTATGTATGGATGATGTTGAGTGGAAGTATGAAGTTGCGTATATATATAAGGTTGAGTTGAAATTAGGTATGCTTGAGGAAGTTATCGATTTGATATGATTATTTTGATTGTGAATGGTTGTTACATACATATATTTAAGTGAGATGTGTCATGGAAAAAGGAATATGGAAATGGTATGAGACTTTAAGCTCTATGATTTCTTGGATTACGCTCACGTTTGCATGACAAGCAATAATACGAATACGTTTTATGGTTCAAGGGTTGGACTCTGAAAATGGGGCCCAACATGCTTGGTATCGGAGCAAGAAGAGATTACAAAGAACCACGCTCAAGTATAATGGTATTTTGTTAAGAGTTAGATTCCAGAAACGGGATCCAGCAATCAAACTGAACACAATGTAAAGGATCAACATCATATACGGTTGGCAACAGGGAATATGATAGCATAACACATGATAGAGGGAGGGCCAGAAATTGATAATTATATTACAGATAAAGGAGATTTGCATAATGAAAATCCCCTAGGAGTTCAGCAACAGGCATCCACCTAAGTGCCACAACAATAAGAACTCATGCATCAGGAGGAAAAGATGGAACAAACACAAACTAGAAAGAGCAATCAGAGCAGTAGGAAAGGCTCAAAAGGTAAAATTATTACTACATGACCTTTCTTGTTTGTAATGTTAGAGGAATAAACAACCCTTTGAAGCTCAATGCCTTGAAGGATTTTGTCCAGCATGAGAAGCCTAATTTATTTTGTCTTTTAGCAATAAAAATTAAACTTGTAAACTTGAATAAATTAGATTGTTTTGGGAGTCAATAGTAGATAAAATCGAATCATCAGTACCATAGGAATGGAAGAATCATCATAGTCTATGATGAGGATCTTATAGAGGTAGAGGTTTTGGAAGTAAGTGAGCAATATATGCATACAAAAATGACTTTCAAAATGGAGCATACCTTACTGTTGGCTACCTTTGTCTATGGTTATAATACTACGTTTCAGAGAATGGACTTATGGAATTCTATGAGGAGAATAAAAGGAATAGCTAGTGGCCCATAGATAATAAGTGGTGATTCAACTCTACTAGTTGTCAATCTGAAACTGAAGGGAACTATAATTTGCTCAACTACAATACTGACTTGTTTGATTGCCTTAAAGATGTGGAAATTTCTAACTTAAAATATGAGGGTCATAGATTTACTTGGAGCAATAAGCAGAGCTCTAATTGGCTTATCAGAAAGATAATAGATAAGGCTTTGGTGAATGTGGATTAGTTAACAACCTTTCCAAACAGTAAAATCATGTTTTTATACCAAGGGTTCTCAGACCATACCCCAATCAAGGTGGACAACCTCTTCAAAAAGGTTTATTTAAAACACCCTTATCGTATATATCTAAATATGTATAAGAAAAAAAACTCTCAATAATAATGTCACCAAAACTATATTATATCGATTTGTTATATGACATAAATCCTTAGTTAAAGCACCTCTTAGAAAACTAGAATTAGAATCCATTGCTAAAGGTTTAGAGGAGGAAGAGAACATTGAAACAAAATTTCTAAAAAAGGAAGATTGAGATAGAAGGTCTAGTGGAGAAGGATGAATAAATAAGGTTAATATTGGGTGATAGTAATTTCAATGTATGTTTGTTAGGTAGGATTTTGCATACCAAGTTCAAAGAGTTTTTTTATAGCCATTTTGTGTTTAATAAGGATGTTGGTTCTAAAGATATCTCACTTGCACCAATCTAGTATGAAATTGCCTTGCTAAGCGACGCAAAATTTCATGATAGGAGTTGGCTTGTTTTAATCATGAGATTGTTACAGAGACCTACTTAAAGGATTCTCAAGCTAGGCATATCTTGGATTCAGATTATCTGTTCTCGTTACTCTGTGCCTACCCTATTTTATGAACATCCATCCATTTACTTTTTGTAGGTCCTATTTTATTAAATGAATTGACGCTCATAGAACAGAGTAGGCACAGAGTAATAGAAACAGGTGACTTGTTCCCACATATCTTATTACTTATTTTCGTTTAACATAATATATTATTTTGTTAAGACTATAAAGATTCAATGCTGTAAATGTGTTTCTTATAATATTTTATTGGCCTATTTTTTAGATGGCTAATACAACTTGTCAACAAATAGGCATCCTTGTTTTGTGTAAATAATTTGTCTTTTATCTAGAGAGCTCATTTATGGTGAAAATTTTATCTAAAATTTAAAATAATTATGCAAAATATGTTAATTTGATTTTAAAATATCTTCTTATAAAGTACATTATTTGTAGATAGCCCCCTAGGGAGTGGTTGAGTTGGTGGAGTTGAGGGGCATGGGGCCAAAAGGTTCTGTGTTCGATTCCTTTTACCTACGCTCTCTCGATCGGGCCTGTCATACAGGGCTTACCTAATGTAGAGTACCCGGTTGGCGTGATTTGTAGGCTATTACATCAATACGAAAGTTTACCTAATGCGCATCTAAAGGATAATAGCTGCGAGTTCCTCCGTTTCAAAAAAATAAAATTGTAGATAAATGCTACTTTTTTTTTCTATTGAGTTTTATGTAATGATCGACCTTACTACATGCACTGACTTTTTTACAATTTTTTTGATCAAGTTTATTGTCAAAATGTTATGTTTATTACATTTATAGACAAATATTAATTGATTATATTAATGAAAGATCTAATTAATCAATATTGCTCTTTGTAAGTAATGTTACTATTATACTTTAAAGTGTTTTCGTATGATTAACAAATTTAATTAGTTAATTAGAATAACTTAATATAATGTTTATCTTTATATTAGACTCTTATTATGTAGAAATAATATTTAATATTTAATTGTATTAAATATTAATATTAATATTTTTAATAATTATGATATGTTATCAAACAAATTAAATTAAAATTAAAATTTTAATAGTTAATAGTATAATAAGAATAAAACAAAAAAATAAGATGATGAAATGAATTAAATTAATGTTAATATTAATATTTAATAGTATAATAATAATAATAATAATAATAATGAAGAAAACAAAAATAAATTTAAATTTAAATTTTGATAAAAATAAGAAAAAAATTACAATAAAAATAGAAGTTGAACTAAAGAATCTTTACAATATATTAATTTAATTTACTCAAGATATTTAATAATGATTGCAAATAATAATAATAATAATAATAATAATAACAATAATCGTGGTTACTTATAATTGACGTTCGATAGTTGCAATCATGTATATTTAACGCAAGTGTTGTCTAGATCTCCGCCGAAGAGAAACTTTAGCAGATTCTGATTCTCTTCATAAATGTTAAACGACCCAAGACAACCAATTATATTCTGAAAAGAATCAAAAGCTACGAACACATTTTTGGCCAACACCTATTCTACTGATTTTATTGAACAGTGGCGCGATTTCCCACCAACTCCAACGAACTTTACCCTCCTTTGTCGTAATAGGAAATTCAAAAACATGAACTAGTAACGGTTGTTATCGGAACCCTAACTCGCATGTTAACGATCCGACAAGGAAAAAAACCAGACAATTCAAAAATGTATCGCATCATCCGTTTCAGTTCGAATCACATAAATCTTCGCTCAACAATATCTCCTATGCTTTGGGGTTTTCTGGGTATATACTAAGGATCACATTTTTTGTGAATCCGGTTGTTCTTTAGATGTATTCGGTTCGATTATGTACTAAATCTCTAATATTTGCGTCGTTCCAGAATAGGAAGCACAAATCTAATATTCCCTAACCTAGATTGTAGGGATTTTTATAGCTTTAATGCCGAATCACGTAGCGGAGAGGTTCACAATAACACGCTTGTCTTCCAGTGCTCCGTTGGTAGTAACGCAGATTAACGGGGTCTCCGTGAACGCCAACGGGATATCGAGCAACCCAGGGTTTGCATTGGCGGCGGTTAACGGCGTCAAAAGCAAATTTAGTTTCAGAGGAATATATGCTCGACGGTGGAGACACCGTTTTGAGAAACTTAGGAGGAGAGAGAACGGCTCTAATCTTCGAATCAGGAGACGAACGATCGTATTCTTGCATGATAATCGACAATTCCTCATCAGATTTTATTGAAATCAACGTCTCCAAGTCTCCGTTCGGTAACTGACACCTCAATTCAACGGAATATCCACAGAACTCTCCAAGCTTCACCATCAGCTCTGTATAAATAGAAACGACGCATCGTCAATCAAAATCCTGACTGCAGTATATACGTGAAAGGGAAGCAATTAAAAAAGTTGAATACGAACCCGCAAAGGTGATAGAACGATCGACGGCAAAAACTCTGGTGAGTCCGCCGAGGTAACGTAGCATGCCATCGCCTGGACGAGGAAGAATCCAACCACCATAACTACAAAGAAATTTGACAGTCTCATTCGTGGAAGCTCTGTTCCACCCCCTATCGACCACCATGAGAACGAGCAAGAGCTAGTTAAAGGAAGCTTCTAGACGATATCTAAACGACAAGAATAATAGAAATCAATGACTTGCTTCTGTGTCTCAAACCAAGAGAGAAGCGAAAAGCGAGGGGTACATATAGGAGTGTTTTGGAAAGATAACGGCATAAGCGGAATCCACACGCAAAGCGGAGGTTTAATACTAATTGGAAATTAAGGCAAAATCAAATTTCCAGTTCTGGTGGGAAAACGACTAAACGAGGGTGGGCCGAATGACGTGGCACCATGAAGTGACCGTGGTTTATAAGTTCTCTATTTTTGGTTTGGGTCCTTAAACTAGGGCTTAATTAGATATTCTTTTGCTATTTATTTATGTTACTTCTCTAGAATTCATATGTAGTTTATTGTTCTTCAAGCCATTATTGTCCTTTGCATGGCATTAAAAAGAGTTGTGGCAATTAGGGTTACATATTTCCTTATACATTCTTATTTTTCAAAATATCAAACAATTGCCTAAAAAGGGTGGCTTAGAGACTCTTAGAAGGTCACGACTTCAACTCTGATGGACTCCTTATAACCTCTATTTTAAAACTCAGACCGGACCTACTGGTTTGACTGGTGATCTATTGGCTATCCGATTTAGGTGACCCTTAAAAATCAGTCTTTAATTGAACCAGTGCCAACCGGTAAGAACCGGTCAATTGACTGGTTAAATCGGAACTGATCGAATTGATTGGCCACTGGTTCAATGATTTTTTTATTTTTTATTTTCCTTTTTTCTTTCTAAAACGCTGATATGTTTTTTTATTCTTTCAAAAGTAAAACCCATCTTTTCTCCAGAAATCTAACAGAAGTTTATAAATTTATATTATTTGGTATATTTTTATTTTTTTAATATTACTAATATTATATATAATTATTGCGTAATTATGACGTCACACCGATTCAACCGGTGGTCGAACCGGTCAAACAGGTCGAATTGGTGACAAATAAAGTCTCCAGTTTGACGTCCGATCCGGGTTTCAAAACCTTGCTTATAATCTTGTAATAATTAAAGGTTTTTCTAAGTTATCTGATACACTTAATTTACATATTATTATTTAATACTTTTATAAAAATATATTATAATTTGCATATTATTATGTACGTATGAAGGATATTTATATTTGACACTTATATAAAATATATTATTTGCTCAAAACAATAATTATTGTGTATTTTTTTATAAATTGAAATTTTAGGTGTTTTATATATTTGAAAAAATAAATTATTTTTAAATAAAATATAGTTGTCACCTATTGGTAATCATTTAGGACGGGATGTGATGCCAATTCCTAACATTTTCTTTGTACATTCCAACAACTAATCTAACAATGCCTTAAAGCATCACCAACTATATATATAAGATCATCAAGAAGGTCCTTTATTAGCTAGGCAAAATTAATGAATTGACCGAAATTGGAGGAGGATATCTAGTGACCTCTGGCTTCTAAATTTGTTGAATAAGTCAAATGGTGTTGTTGGACACAGGATTATTTGTGTCATTTAATCTGTTCTAAGCCTATGTCACTGATTTTTAACCATACATTTGTGTGAGTTTTATATAAATTTGTGGATAAAAATCAATGGAAAAGAATTAAAAACAATTTTATAAAAACGTATGATCTATTCTTGAATAATTGAGTCGTTCGAAGCGAGAATTTAACACTTTTTTCGTATCTTAATTAAAGGTGTAATAATTTAGTTTGGTACATCACCTAATTTATTAAGTAGTGATGTGATTTGCTAGGTTGTTATATATTTGAGGTTAATCTTTGCTCCAAAAGGTGGAATCAGCCACCCCAGCTGTCCCCACTCACGGGCCCGACCACAAGATGAGGGAGTAAATCACGGTATCTACTCGGTCAACCCACCAGCAGAGCGGCCCTTTCTACCCGTTTCTGGGATTCGAACCCAGGTCCTTGCTCCAACTAACCCTGCTGGAAGACCAACCGAGCTACACCTGTGCGGGCATGAAGTTATTCTAATTACCTAGGAAAAGGACTAATTTGCATGATTCATTAAGAACTTTCTAACAAGTTATCTGTTTCTTCCTCCATTCCCTGTCCATAACTTGTCCATGTTCTTTCCTTGTTCCGAAGGTTTTCCCAATGACACTAACGGGTGGGGTTGTATGACGCACAACTATAACACGTGCAAGGACTGACTTCCATGTAAGTGTCTCTATCCCAGTACAAGGTTCCCCTAATTTCAGTTAAAGCCCGAATGTTCATAAGCTGACACCATTGCCAAATGGGGTTTATCGTCTAGCGGCAGGTCGCAGCTGCCTTCTGTTGTGCCTAAAAGCACCCCCCAATCCCTAACAAGGTCAAAGGGTTGTGACTAGACATCTAGCGCTAAGTCGTTGTTTCTGGCTGAAGTGGTAAGAGATCATGTTGGGAGACACTTGCCTGTGTTTCCATGGAAATGAAGCAGGTAAATAACGTTCTATGGAAACGGAGCATGTAACGTTCTGTCTGATTCTTATTTATGAGTTGAAGTTGAAGCGAGAAAGGCGAATCAGGTGAGTGAAGTGGTTGCATTGCTTTTTTGTTTTGTTTTTAATTTAATATAGAATTGGCACTTTTACTTTTTAGTGTATATTAAGGAGGCTTATGACTAACTAGCTCTTTTTTATTCATAAGTTATTTTAATTGATTAGTTCTTTATTTAGAAAATTAAACGATATTATTTTTTATATTTTAAAAAAATATGATTTCAATTGAATCGAGTTGGACTTTTCGAACTCAAACTTAAATTTTACTCAAAACTCTATTATCTTGAATTTTAAAAATTAATTTTAAATTAAGCCTAAATCAAAATATCAATCTTAAATATAAAAACAATAATATCTCAATAAAAATCTCCTTGATACGCAAAATCTAGAGAAATCCAGTAATACGTAACTTTGACATTATTTCTAAATTACCCACATAAAATAAAATAATCATAATCGTAAATATGAATATAAATAAAAGAAAATAAATACTGAATAAATAAAATTAAATAATATGATAGAGATAGACAAGATAAAAAATATCGACCTTAAATATATATTAAGTAAATTATTATATATACGTAATAATATGTAAACCATATATTTTTTGAATAATTCATTTGAATCAACCACTCTTCGACTTAACTATGATTTATAGACCCTATTATATTTTCATTCTCAATCACTCGTCCTTTTTAAGGTTTTAAAGATTATGTAATTCCTAACCATGAGTCGACACATGCATTAATATAATAAAATGATTGAGTTATTAAAAGGAATGAGGTCCTCCACTCCAACTTCATAATTAAATTTCTTATAACCTTTTTAAGTGTGCGAGAAATTTTGAATCAAATAAGTGATAATTAGTTAGATTATATTGAAATTTAATAAATTTAGTTTAAAACTTGATCAATTAAAATTTAAATTTTATTAAATTTGAATCCAATCTAAAGTTTAATTTTTTAAAAAAATCTAAATGTAACTCAAAACTTAATTAAATTAAATTTTATCTATTGATTGAATTGAATTATTATTATTTAGTTTTAAATTATGTATTTATTTATTTAATTGTACATTCTACCTCCTAATCTAATAATTTTTTAAAGTATCACCGATACATATTATATATATGGCTCTAACACGGGCCAATTAAGAAGAGCATTCAAGAGACTAGTAATTGACCTCCTAACTTGCCTCCATCAAAATGAAGCATTAAGCAAAGTAACTATAGTTTGATTATGCTATTGCATTACTTGTTTCTTACAAAAGCCAAAAGAAAATTTAATTAGAAAATATGGTTAATTACTAAAAAAGTCCAAGCTTTCGTAAATTTTTTAATTATAGCTCAAACTTTAAAAAGTAGCAATAAAATACTTAAACTTTCAATTTTTGAATTCTAGCTCAAACTTCAAAAAGTAGCAATAAAATGCTCAAACTTTCAATTTTTTTCAATTATAGCCCCGACGTTAGTGTTTGTTAATTTTAAAAATGACTTAAATCAGATTACACAATCCCGACGACCTTACGCTTTGATTTCAGTTTTCCTTCGTTTTCAGCTTGTTTTTTTGATGCCCTCACCCTTCGATTTTCAGATTATACAGTCTCGATGCCCTCACACTAAGGACATCCAGAGAACGAACTAAAAATGAAGAGTTTATTAGTGCAGTATGTTGTAATGTGAGAGTAGTTTGTGGCATCAGAAAAATAAACAGAAAACAAAAGGCTGAGGGCATCGAGAGAACAACAAATAGCATTGGGCAAGAATTGAAGAAAATTGAAAGTTTGAAAATTTTATTACTACTTTTTGAAGTTTGAGCTATATTTGAAAAAAATTAAAAGTTTGGGCATTTTATTGCTACTTTTTAAAATTCGAGTTATAATTGAAAAATTGACAAAAATTTGGGCTTTTTTTGGGTAATTAACCTTAGAAAATATGATGGTAATCAATACTTTGAGGAGGAAAAGAATAACATATTTTGATCATGTTTAATGTGCTAATATGGATCTAACGACTAATAAAATGATCGTTTATGCCTTATAGCCAATCGATTGATTATATATAGTTTAGTGACAAAATAATTTAAAGACATTCTTTACCTTGTATATATTTAAATGTAAATGATAAAGTTTATGGGATAATTATACATTGCAAATTAAACAATGATTATATTATAATTATGAAATTCATATTGCATTTACATATTACTCCTAAATTGTTCATAGTTATTGTTCTATTAAGATTAGACATTAATAAAATATAAAAGACTAGCACACGTTGCGTTTTTTTCTTATGAAGGAAGTAGTCTATCTCATAGGTTAAAGTATGAAGATGCTTAAACAAACGTGTGGGTGCTTTTAGAGAACAAGTTCATTGAACTGACCCCACCCATTTGGAACATTATTACTTGTATATTTATGGAAATTCTTATTGTAATGATTGTACAAGAGATCTTTTGACTTAGATCTCCAAAGTTATCTTATATAAGGATTGTTATGTTTTGATAATATCTATGATATATTCTAGTCATAGGTAGTTCAGTCGGTAGTCATTGGATGTATTATAAACTATATAGAAGTAGTTGAGTGATCAAGATAGAATTTATCATCCAAAAGTAATTAGGAAAAATGTTCTGTTGTTCTAAATTAGTATTGATTTGGGAAATCCTTGACCAAAATGGAAAGATGTTTTGTAAAATAATTTACGAATGTTATTAATTAAATTAATTGCTAATGATGGAAAATTCATATCATGAATTGCTTAGGATGCTTAGGCTATGGGGCTTTCAATTGCGACCAGTTTATAACATCTCCTTAAACAACATTGTTCCGTAAGAGGAGTAGTGCATTTTATAGTACTTTAACTCTCCTATTTGCTTTATTAGATACATCATCAAATTGGTTTTAAAGAATAGTAGCAAATAGTTTTGAGTCACGAGATGATACCAGTTATCATAAGTTCTAAGTTCAAGCTAAATTTTGACACTCAAATTCCACTATCTTTATAACTTAGTTCGCCAATAAAGTTGTCAATATAATTTTGTTGAATATATTTTAGGTACTACTTTTCTTATAGTTTTATAGGCATAACGTAAAAGAAAATTATATATATTTTTTCTTTATATATATGTACCTGGTTCAGTCGGATTCTGCTGAGATTGAACGTCATTGTTTTGGTCCATGGCCTGTACGATTCTGGATGCGAGATACCT
>JANKOD010005136.1:0-10268 GCA_026284645.1 Erythroxylum acuminatum | reverse complement strand
TTCAGAGAGGGGGAGGGGGTGATTGTCACCGTCGGATTAAATGGGCGGTTGGGATGGATTGCGTGGTCGTCCATCCCGTTCGTCCTTAGTATATATACATAAAGAAGGGAAAAAGAAATCACACAAAACATATAGAAAATCGAAAGAATGTATAGAAGGGTGGATTTGGTGGGAAAGGCAATAATTGAATCGACAATGACCTGAGTCCCCAGATTACTTCAAGTAATTGTGCAGTATATAGAAAGACCACAAGAGCTACTCGAGAAGTCATGCATTTGCGTCACTAAAGTATTTGACAAAGGTAAACGAGAAAAATATTAAGTTTTATGGTTTAGAAATTAGTTGTGGCAACGGGTTTCATAAATTTGTTTCATGTTTTAGTCTTTTATTTTTATTTTTTTACAATCAAATAAAAAACCATAAAACAAAAGACTCAAAAAGCATTCGTAATATCCTGAACATACTTGATAGATTATTCCTCACCAAACCAAAAATTTGCTTGTCAATTTCTTCAAGTTCTTCTATCTTATGCTTGAAAAACCATAGCTCGATCATTTGTTTAACGAAAAGAAGAATACATGACTACTCGGTTCTGTCTGATCTCAGCAAGTATACAATTAACTTACATGATATGGACAAAAATATATCTGGTAATTGGCTTAAGGAATTAAACTATTGAATACCTTTTCAACTATAACAACAAAAATATTTTTGTCAAACCAACGAGGGGATTAGTCACTGAGTTTACCGGTGGATACCCTGGTCTCACCGACGGAGGCACATGTCCCCCCAAAATTTTAAAAAATAAATATTCTTTAATTTTAATTAATATATATATATATATATAAGGGCGGAGTTATTTAGGGATTATTGGTACATTGGCCCCCCAAAATTTTAAAAAATTAAATATTTGGGCCCTCTTATCTTAAATTTTTTTCTCCGTCGATGCCTGGTTTAGACAAAAAAAAAGATCAAAATTTGGCAAAAATTATATTAAATAAATATGATCTTTAAGATATATTTTAAATTAAATAGATTCCTCCAGCATTATGAATTGTTTTAAAATTTTATGAAATGTTATCATGCTTATCCCTTAAGCCCTAATCCATTAATTTTCTTCATTAAAAATTTGAAGGAGCTCGTATGTGACAAATTTTATCCATGTAAACAACCAATTTATAAGGGGGTGATTGACCTACTTGAGAAGTATAAGTCAAATAGATTGATATATTTTTATTTATTTTTCATATTTATATATCATCACTTATATATATATATATATAAGAAAACATAATAATTTTAATTCATTTTGTAAAATAAAGATATTATATTTATTAATTGTTTATAGTATATTTACTAGTTTAATATAAAAATATCTTAAGTCTTTCAATAAATTTTTAGCTAGTGTATAACAATTTTTAATAAATAAGAATATCGCTTTGTCTTTATTTATATTATTATAAATAATTAATAACTAATTTTGTTGATCTTTATTAAAAAATAAAATTATAACTTATTTTTAATGATTTATCATTTTTACATCTTATTACTTTATAAAAAAATTATAAATATTATTTAAATTGGTTTTATAATTAGTTATTAATGTATTAATTTATTATACTTTATTAATAATTTATAACTTGTTAAATTATTGATTTATTACATAATAAAGTTAATAAATAGGATGAACAATTTTATTTTTAATTTATATTCTATAAATAATTAATAATAATTTGATGATACCCTTTAATATTAAATAATGTAATAATATGCAATATGTAAGTTCATTTTTCAAATAATTAATAAATATTATCTTGTCATATTTTTAATAATTAATAACATATTTATTAATTTATACAATAGTAAATTATATATCATATTAAAATTATATTTTATTACATAATAATAATATCATTATTATTCATATTTCTTAAATATATATTTTATTACTACTCAATAATTATTAGCTAAATTTTCTTTTCAACTCAATCATTATACTCATTGGTAATGATTTGTAACTTTCATTTCAGATTTAATTCAATGTTGACTAATTTTTATATTTTATTAGTTTGATACAATTTATGTCAATCTCGATTAATTTTTGTATCATATGGGACCAATGTGTACTGAATAGCTATTATGATTTATGTTTATGTAAAATAAATTTATTTATAAATAAAATTAATTAAAATTAATTAATTAAAATTAAATAAATGATATTACAAGATTGTTAATCATTATCACATATTAATCATATTATTTATTATATATAAAACAAAATTTTATAAAAGGTTTAATTTATTATTATTTTAAATTAGATAATAAAATACGATATATTAATATTAATATTCTATTAATAACACAAAATAAGATTACATACTAAATATATAATTATAATTTTATATAACTAATTATATATAAATATGATAAAGTAATAAAAGTAATGGTATTATTTATAAAATATGAGTTATAAATAAAATAGTAAATTGATCTTCTAAGTTATTAGAATCATTACATGGTAAATAAAAATTAATAAAATTCTTAGTTTACCGTCACATTAAACCAATAAATATATTGTTAATTTTAATAAATATATTTAATTATTACTTTTTAATTTAATATTAGTAATAATATGTAAATATAATAAATTAATATGTTTAACATATATATTTTATATTAATTAATAAGTCTCATCCATAAATAGATGTGTACGTAAAAAAATTGTCATACGTGTAATTTATCAATATTTTAAATAGAGAAAACGTTAATGGAGGGAAGTTTCTAAGAATTTTATATAGGAATTTCTCACAGATTTTTAAAGTAGAGGATATTTTGGTAAAATTGATTTCCAACGTGAGAGTTTGGCGTCCTGCCTTCGTATTTGGCACCGGATCGGCTGTCCATTCTACGCACTTCAATATAGAGATTACAGAGACTAATTAGCCTTTGATTGAGATATACATAATAAATGGTCTTACGACTTGTGATCATAAAGTGCATCCTCCTTTTAGATCTAGAAGTGCAAAATTGTAAAGCCCCTTACACCAAACTTCAAACTATCTAACTCTGTCCAGCTTAAAAAATGTCGTCATTCTACTTACAAAAATTCTCAAATTCTGTCTTCCAATTTTCATGACTTATAAGCTAAGGCGATTTTCACCACTCTCTGCCTAATCTCTGACTTTGTAAGAAACTCACTTTGTATATTTCCTTCACTGAATCTCATTTTTGTCTCCTATTCTGAATTTCTTGTTTGGATTCGGATTTTTAGTGTCCAAGTTCCATCTTTTTCAATAGAGCATTATTCGATTGCGTTTCGTCCTCTCCCTCTTTCGGATTTGCGATAACGATTTTCCCCTCTCTACCCTAATTCCTCACCTTGTAAGAGCCGACGGTTACTCTTCCAATTTTCATCGCCGCTCGACATCCTCTTTAACTTTATCTTCATTCTCGCTAGTGCCCTAAAATTGTCATATGCTCTCAATCGGAGCTCACTAAGGACGTACTACACAAAACATCATCACTGTTCTCTTTCTATCTTTAGCTCCTTTCTCATCTCCAGCATTGTCATTTTTTCGGGGGTGAAGGGCAGGGGTGGAGGAGGGAGCATTGTTGTTTTTGATGGCGGCAGTGCTGGAGGATGTGATGCAACAACACGACGACAGCATTAGTAGACACAGAGATCTCGATTTGGAATCTAGAAAAGTTGAAGAAGCCCTATTTTTTGCTTTCGTTTCTTGATCTGATTCATTAATTTCATTTAAGAATTACTGATCTTGTGCTTAAACTTAATTGTAGCATCGGGGAGATACGAAGCAGCCGGGTGGTTAACAAAGATGGTTTGTAATGCCCCAACATATACCTTGGAAATATTATAGCATGTCTAGGGTGTATTAAGAAATGAACATAATGAATGAAGTACATCTAAGTATAGAAAGAGATATAATGGTACTTAAAGTAAAAGACAAGGGTAAATGGATAATTTGTTCGCTTCAGCATGGACATACATACTTAGAGTGAAATATGTACAGAAATTTTTGATATGTTTGCTTGGATATTGAGCATTATGTGAGGGGAATTAACAAAAGTATTCCATAAGCAAGTAGGTTGTTTTTGGTTAAAATGGATGTATTTTTGTGTTGCACTTGCATGATAAGACCGAAGTTAGTTGATTTGGGATGTATACCTCGCTAAATGGATAGGTTTTATTGAATAGACTTCTGTAATTTGGCCTGTTGACCTCCAAATTGGATAATTTCAATTGGAGATTAACCTAGGGACATAGTTATAAAACTTTCATAAAGGAACCCAAATTTGATTCTGTCTCTAAGAGTTTTGAATTCTATTTTGAAGTTGAGTTTTGGCTATTGTTCTTGTTTTCAAACAACCTGCAGTTTTTGGGGATATAACTCCCGATATAATTAACCAAATTGTATGAAATTTATGCCATTAGAAACTTAAGACATAAGGGAATGAAATAAATTGATAAGATTATAGGCCAAAGTGGGAATTAAAGGAAGAAGAAGGATCAATATGCAATTTTTCTAAAGTTAACACATGAGACCAATAAGATTAAAACATGTGTATCCAATAAAATTGTAACACATGGTCCAATAGAATTGTAACACCTGGTCCAACATAATTTTAACACGTGGTATAATGGAATTGTAATACGTGGTCTACTGGGATTGTAACACATGGTTTAATAAGATTGTGACATATGGTCCAATGGGATTGTGACGTGTCTAAAACTAGAAAATTCATTTCATGAAAAGGCATATGGAGAGGGGAGATGGATGACACTTTGATGACTTAACTTCATATTTTTCTCCTCTCCATTTCACCTTCTTCATCCCATCATTTTTCACTTAGTGATTCAAGCAAAGCCAAAGAGGAAGGGAAGGAAAACTATTAGAAGAACTACTTTGTCAATTTTAAGGTTTGGGACTACACTTAGTTTAATTCCTCTTTGTATAGTTTAATTCCTCTTTGTGTATATGTTTGAATGGTTAAGATTCATCTGGATATGGAATGATTACTAGGATGATTTTTGGTGTAATTTGGTGTTACTTTGCATGAACTTGGTTGTATATGACAAGAGAGTATTATGTAGTGGAATTTTGTCTAGGGTTTGTTTGAGTCAGTCATATTGTTTGAGTCATAACTCAACCTATAGACCTCCAAACTGTGCGATTTTAGTTGCATATGAAACCTAATACATGGAGATAATCATCTCTAGAAGGAACTCTAACTTAGTTATGGACTTATGACCTTGGAAATTGAGATTGAAAGTGACGACCTGATGTTGCCCCTATTTTGGAGCAGCTTGTGATATTTGGTCTATATCTCATGAATTAGGAGTCCAAATGACCTGACTGTTAGTGCTCTAGAAACGAAAAACACAAAGGGAGAAATGTCTAGAAGACCTAAAAACCCAATTCCGACATTTTGTATATGAATATTAAAGAACAAGTGGTGGTATGAATAGAGAATGTTTGTCAAGACCGTGACATTGTTTTTGTTTCTGATTTCTACCGCATCTTATCCAAACTTTTATGAATGTGTATGAAAATTTTCAAACACCTAGAACTAAATGAAATAGGACTTACCACATGTGAATTGAGAAATTGAACATTGGAATATAAGATTGAGCATAATGCATTACAAAGAAAATTTATATTTACATAAATGATTTGTATGCATATTCGTTACTCATATATGTATAGTATGATTATACAAGTGTGATTTTGATACCCTTCTAATGGTGGTAAACTATAAATTGCATGTATGAACGCAAAAATAGATTTTATGTAACACCCCTTTGCCATAAAGTACATACCAGAACACCCTGAGGACATTCCAATACATAAACTATAATGATGGAATGTTAGAGCAGTCACTACAATTATTTAGTCATGGCATCATCATTTATAATCTCTTATAAGGTATCATAAAGAAAAGACACAACTTTTAAAAACCAATTGAATTCCTCCTTTTATTTCATAAAAATCGAATATGTACATTGTAGCTTTACAAACCATCCAAATATGTATATCATCCAAAACCTAATACAAAACACACTACAAGAAAGAGGAATTATACAAAAAATTTCTATCTAATCCTTCAGCCTCAGCTGACCAACCTTTGAGCCAATTCTTCTTCCCAAAAGTACAAGAATTATGCTTCTTGTAGAGTCTCTCTATCGCTAATGTCCTCTTTTGGTCCTAAAAAATCAACGTTGTAATTTTGGTGAGTTTTGCAAACTCAGTGAGGTAACCATCCTCGATGGTTCACTCAATGCATACAATACATCAACATATGTAAACACATAAAACATATGCATATGCAGTTTACACAAATTACATTAAACTCGACACTCTTGTATTTGCATGAAAGTCAAAAGTCATTACAAAGCTTAGAGGGCATTTTAGCCCGAATACATTGAAAATGTTGAAGGACAAATTACAAAGTACATCATTTGCCTAAAATGCTATCTAAAGCCTTGCTTTCTCAAATATAACTTCAAAAACAAAAAAAAAACATCGGAGTAGAGCCTCAATCCCGATATGATAACTCGGTTTCTCGCTCGCCACCTGAGGAGGGAAAATGGGGGGTGAGCTCGACGGCTCAGTGGGTAACAATTTAATACTCCAGCATAAGCATACGAAAATTTCTTAAACAATTATTTTCAAAACCATATTTACCGAAATCATATTCCAATAAGACAAAGCATTTACAAAGTCAACAAATATAACACAAAAATGCACAAAAGCACATAATCACATAGCAAATGGTTTGAGTGATCCAAACGGAACGTACTACACATTCCCGCCAAGCGGTCATGTGTAGCCATGAACAGAGGGGAGTCCGTGAGGAGCTCCTATGCCACTAGCGGGCAGGCGAGAGAAGCCTATAAATAGACAAGTGCACTTGCTAACGGAGGGGGATCACTACAAACCCAAATAATCATGCATTTTCACATTAGGCATTTTTCCGAAATCACATAATCAAATCTTTTTTAACTTTCAAACAATTTTACAAACATGTTCCATATGTGTGTATACACAAAAGACATCTAATACAAGTTCAAATCATCTTCAGTGCTAATTCATTTAAAAGCTGCAAGTCATCGGAAAACAGTGTTAAGACATTTATTTCACCATAATTTAGTAGCTTACAACTTAAATATTTAAAAGTCACCCACCTTGATTCCTTTAGCTTTGTGATTGGTCAATTTGCCTTTCCTTAATCTCCAAATGCCTCTCTTGACCTTAATCAAAGCATAAAAACCCTAAGTTATAAGGAATGCCAAAGCTGGAAAAATTCGAAGGAATGTAAAGCATGAATCAAAACCTACATAACCTTACCTATACCTTCCCTAAGCTATAACAACCAAAACCCCTCTCAAATTACTTAAGAATTTCGAAAATCCCTAACCTTGGAACCTTCCACGAAAATCTGATTTGCTTCAATGGAAGCTTAAACCCTTCCTTTCCTTATTCTTTCTTAAAGAACTCTTAAAATCACCCTTTTAAGCAAGAACATGGCAAAGCCCTTACCTTTTTTCTTCTTCTTCTTCTTCTTCTCACTTGGCCGAAACCCCTCTTGCTCTTCTCTTCTTTGTAGTGTCATAAGTCTTCTCTCTAAGGCTTAACAAAATGAGTTTTCTTAAACTTAAAAACCTAAGCCTAAAACGTTGTAGTATTACTAACCTCTCTTCCTTTGCTTCTCCTTGAAAGTGTCGTTAGTCTTATCTTCCAAAGCCTTAGGAAAGTTGATTTTAAAACTTTAAAACCTAAGCCAAATTCGTCCCTCACCTTACACATACGACTCCACTTCATGCTCTTCTTTTCTTCTTGATTTTAATGGCATTAAAAAGACTAAAGTGCCCCTCCTTTTAAGCCTTAAGCTTTACACACCTAAGCAAACTTCCCAAAATGCCCTCAATTCATCTTATGCTTTTTAATCAATTTCTCAAAACTCTAAGTTAACTAAATCCCTTCATTTAATATTTCTTAACCTAAGCAATTAAAATCCTCAATTAATTTTTAACCAAAACAAAAGTATCAAACTAAACCTCGAAATAAAAATAAACATGCTTATTTACTAAGAAAAAGGAATCGGGACCCAACACAATTACCAACGCAATAAATCCAGAAAAATTTGAAAAACACTTTGAAAAATTCTTCGACTCGGAAACTGACTCAAAACACCCCGTGATAGCTTTATGGGAATTTCTAATTTTTTTTGTTTTTTCAAATCACTGTAGCAAAGATCTTACGCTTGGTTGACATGGGCGCCACGTCAATGTGCGTGTGCAGGAGTCACGCATGCCTGCACATGCGCCTACTTTACAACGCTTGCGCTGCACACGCTAACACATGTCCTGAATCTGGCGGTCCACATGTCCGCTGGATGTGGCACGCGTCCGCTTCCCTAAACCCGTGGGAGTGCACGACACCACATGCGCGCCAGCTGTACCGCCGCTCGCTTGACTCCTGTAGCAACGTCGGGTTGCCCTCTAATAAAAAGGGCAATTTTTAGCGTCTCGTGATTTGATTTTTCGCTCTGTTTGGCCAATTTTTGACCCGTTTTTCATAGCTAACCTTATGTATACTACTTTTACTTAATTATATATGTAAAAAATGAAAAACGAATCAAAAACTGAAGAAAACCATATGGAATGGAAACCGAAAAAACCTTCGTTTCCGTTAACCCGATCACGTAACTATTCTGATACCACGTGTAATATGTAACACAGACCCTATTACGTACCCAAGATCACACATGAAATGATAAAAACGAAGAAAATGTGAAATACCTGATTTCGATTCCATTCCTAGATTCGAAGCAATTTTTGCTGCAGAAACGAGCTTCGATCCTCCCGGGACAGTTGAGGAAGTTGTTCACTGATATTCAGTTTAGGTCTTTCTACAGTTTCCTCAATACGCAAGCTCTTTTAATGGGTCATAGAACTGTATGCTTACGATTGATATGAGTAACTGCAGAAGACCTTAACCTTTATATAGCTTACATATCAGGCTTTCCCATCATAAGGCAATATGGACCAGGTCCACATTGAAAGGGATCCATTTTCTACCTAAACTTCGATCCATTAATCTAGATCATTTATTGGGCCACTTTATTACCCTTATCTGGACCAAATTACGTAATTTAACCGATAATTTATTGAAAATCATAATTACAATTAATAGTTGTCCACTTAATTGGAGGAAGACAAAAATGCCCTTAAGCGAAAAAATGTCTAACACATCATACATATCAACATTTCAACTTAATTACAAATAAAAACTTGTTAGAAATTTGAGGCATTCATAAAATATCCTCCTTAAATTATTGTCACCCTGTAAAGTTTTTAGTTGGACGTTTAACCCCATAATAATAAATTACATAATGAATATTTGAACTTGAGGTTATATTTTTAGTAGATGACATATATGGGCCCGACTAAAAATTTTTAGACTTGTGAGTACGAATTCAATTGAATTTGAACAATCAAAAAATTAATCAACACAAAATTCGATTCAAATTTTTAATTTAAAAATTGAAAACGATTTTAAATTTAATCAGTAAAAAATTTGAAAACAATTTTAAAATTTAAAATGCAATATGATTGAATATAAGACTCAACGAATGGGCGTAACTGGGAATTTAGTCTTGGTTTGGATTGAAGGAAAGTAAGAGAAAAGAAAGAAAGAGAATTGAACTTCTCTTAGTTTCCACCATTTGGAAAAAAATAAGCAAAAGGAAAGTGAGAGGATGGAGAGGAAACTGAGTGAAGTTTAGGCTAAATATATTTCCCCTCAAATTAGTAGGAAAGGAGAAGAAATCTAAGATAAGAGAATCTCAATATATGTAAATTCCTATAGTATCCTTATCTGTGTATGCTGAAGTTCTATAATCAAAAGCATAAAGGTTTCAAAAAATTCTTTTGTCCAATATAAATTTCAATTATCTCCTTTAATAAATTAAAAAAATAAATAGAGAAAAGGAAGTCTTATTTCTCTTCCATTCTTTTCTCCTCTTTTCCCTTCAATATTTTCATTCCTTTCTATTGTGCAAATAAGAGTCCAAACAAAAGCTTATAGAAAGTTAGGAGGCGAAAGGACATTAAACCATGGAATTAGCCATGTTGGAGTTATGTAAATATAGTGCCCTGGAAAGCAAGTATATTTACATGTAACTTTATCTTCTTCAGTTACAGTTTTGTAATGAAAATATTTATTATTAATAAAACAAAAGAGTTT
>JANKOD010004799.1:0-10294 GCA_026284645.1 Erythroxylum acuminatum | reverse complement strand
AAGGTATAAAGCTCAAAGGGGATTAACAAGGGAAAAATTATGTCAATAGGGTAGGTCATTTGGCCAATGTAGCTTATAAAAAACAAAGAATGCCTAATCATATCCATGTTAATGCATGTGATAAAAATGTGGTCTTGAATAGAAATTCAACGCAAAATCAGGATGTACATGTCATGAAGGTCACACATCATCAAAAGGCAATAAGATTGATATAGATGTGTTAGTCAAATAAGGCTAAAAAATCTCACAAGCTTTGTCTACCGTTGGTCACCACTCTTCCAAAGATAATGCACTTTAACAAACCATAAGAGAAAAAGTACATGCCAAATTTTGCTATGGATTTTACTAATCAATTCACACTCTAATTATGATTAAATAAACTTAAAAGCAATAGAAAAAAAGAAAATTTTTGATTTTGTTCGTTTGATTTTGAAAACTGCCTGAGGAGTCACATAAGCTACCATTAAGCTTAAAAAACATGCATCAAAACTAATATGCGCCACCCCCACACTTAAAACTTGCATTGTCCTCAATGTAAAATCAAACACCAGAAATGGAGTAGCTAACAAAAATAACATATGCAAAAATGTAAAAGACAGAATTAACTTCCTTTGGGTTGCCTCCCAAACGGTGCCTTTGTTTAATGTCGTAGGCTCGACCTCCAGTTGCGTGCTTTAAGTGACACCAATCATATCCTCTAGCTTCAACACCGCCAAATGCTCTGTTTGGAAGCCCTCATAATACGACTTTAAGCGATGACAATTCACTCGGAATGTCTTGTCAGTTTTGAGGCTCTGTATCTCCACTGTACCAAAAGAAAAGACATGAGTGATAACAAACGGACCAACCCAATGGGAACGCAACTTACCAGGAAAGAGCTTGAGTTTAGAATGATATAGTAACACTTTTTGGCCCACGGAGAAACTTTTCCTTGAAATCATGTTATCATGAAAAGCTTTCGTCCTCTCCTTATATATCACTGCATTTTGATATGACTCATTCCTCATCTCTTCCAACTCCTGAAGCTACAACTTCCTATGCACTCGCGCATCATCCAAGTGCATATTGCATCTTTTGGTAGCCCAATATGCCTTATGTTGTAATTCCACTGGAAGATGACATGGCTTTCCAAACACTAGCCTGTATGGTGACATTCCAATTGGTGTTTTGTAAGCCATCCAGTAGGCCCACAATGCATCTTCCAATCTTACACTCCAATCCTTCCTCTTGGGTTGCACAGTTTTCTCCAGGATTAACTTGACTTCTCGATTTGAGAGTTCAACTTGCCCATTGGTTTGGGGATGGTAAGCAGTAGAAACTTTATGCGTGATGTGTGTTAAGTCAAAATTGACTTCACGTCTAATAATTTTGGTGACAATCAAATAATAATAACATTAGAAATAAATGAAATGTTTTGATAAGTGTGTTAAGCGTGAAGTAAAAAGACAGAAGAAGTGGCAAAAGACAGAAGATAAAAAAGACAGAGGAAACGGCAAAAGACAGAGGATAAAAAAGACAGAAGAAGCGGCAAAAGACAGAGCATAAAAAAGACAGAAGAAGCGGCAAAAGACAGAAGATAAAAAAAGACGAAAGATAAAAAAGACATAAGAAGCGGCAAAAGACAGAAGATAAAAAAAGACGGAAGATAAAACAGACAGAAGAACTGGAAAAAGACAGAAGATAAAAAAAAACAGAAGGAGTGGCAAAAGACAGAAGATAAAAAAGACAGAAGAAGCGGTAAAAGACAGAAGATAAAAAGACAGAAGAAGCGGCAAAAGATAGAAGAAGCAGAGAAACATAGAAGAAGTAAAAACATAGAAGAAGAGGAAAACATAGACGATACGAAGTCGAAGACACGCTAGTACGTTGGATAGTTGGTCAGTTGGAGTTAGTTACAGAACTCAACTGAATAACGGTTTCTACAAGAAACAAAAAGCAGTTATCAAGAAGCAGTTCGAGACGAAGGCTATAAATACAAGTCGTAGTCAAAGACTGAACTAGTTTTTGATCTTTAAGCTTTCAAGCTATTTCTTACATAGAAAAAGTTCGTATTCAGAGTGCGATACACGAGAGCAAACTATATTGTAACAAAAAAAGCTCGCAATATCTTTCTAGTGAGAGAAAGGAAAGGTTGAGAGCCTAAAGAGGCTAAGAAGAAAAAAGAATACTTGTGTAAGAGACCTAAAGAGGCTCTGTAAGAGAGGAAAGAATACTTGTAATTTTGGAGAAGATAGTGGAATCTCAAACGAACTCTGAGGACTGGACGTAGCCCAAGGTTTGGGGTGAACCAGTATAAAAATCGTCGTGTCTACTTCTAACTCTTTACTTTAATTTATCTTGTTCTTAAACAAGTATATTGAAGTTATTTGCGATTCAACTACGTAGATATTTTCATATAAACATTTTTTATATTCATTTAAGAGTTTGAAAAAGTTCGTTTTCAAAGAAAATATCAAAGGGATTTGCATTTACGAAAAGAATACACAATTTGTAGCGCCCCCTTACCGCAGAGTACACACCGGGACGCCCGAAGGTTATTCCGGTACATATTCCACGACAAAGGCACACTACGATAAATTACTACATTCACTCCACATGGCATCACATTAAAAATTGCTTAAATAGCATCAATATGAAGTTTCTTTAAAATTTTGAAACCAAACGTTTCCTCATTTCATTACTCGAAATCAAAACTTTACAATGTGATTTGCAAACCTTAATACACATATATCTACAAGGTCTATCATAAAGTCACCACAAAACTGAGGAAACTATTTACACAGGCTAACTATGCCATCCAAAATATTCCAGAAGCATCTCAGCTGACCGACCTTTGCGCCATGGCTTCACTTCAATCACAATCTATATGGTAGTGGAGCCACTCAAAAGCTAAAGTCGCCTATCGATCCTGAAAAACAATGATGCAATTTTGCTGAGTTTTGTGAACTCAATGAGTTAACCATCATCGATGGTTTCCTCAAATCCAATACACATCAAAACACATAACAATAGTTGCACAATTTCACTTAGCCATTATTTCACAATTTCGTACAATGAACAAATAACCCATTCTCATATACACATATCCAATTTTACCAATCAACCAAACAAACACTCTTATCAATTGCATACAATGCTCATGAGACCCTTTTCCAATTATTACGTTGTTGAGACCGAGTGCCTGAACTGTCCCGTATCCATTGGATACCGGGCTCATTAATTGGTGAGCCAATGGCTCTGTATCACTTTCGAGCTCGAGGCTCATTTTCAATCGTTGAACTTTAAGTTCTAGCGGTGGTTACTCAGGTCCAACTGCCTTTATCTGATTATGCATTCATGAATGAAATGCATGTATCACATTATAAAACACATAGGTCTCATATTCACATACAAGCAGCACTTCAATAACACAATTGCCAGCACACAGTCATCGAACCTCCTGTCCGGAATCCATAATCAAACAATTCACGCATTCAATCAGAACATTAACAATTAAGAGGAACCGTTTAGGTTACTCACCAACTGCTCCTAAAGCTAGTGTCTAGAAGGTACAACAACGTCTGTGGGTTGACGTTCCAGTTGCTCCTCTATAGCCAAATAACATATATAAATCACAATTTGTACAAGTATCAATGTTTAATAATTCATATGAATGAAATGAAAGATGTACAATACATGCATGACGATCCCGGGTATCATCCCATTACTTTCATTGCAAAGTCATTCTCAAAACAAAACTCATCTTGTTCTAAATTCCACTTTCGGATCTATCATGAAGCACACTAAATTAGAGAGTGAAGATGCAATAATTTGATCATACTCCCTTCTAGAAATATGTTCCTCTATGTCTTAAGATTCCATTGACACAAGAATCACTCAATTTGGCTTAGTAGATTGGGAGATATACCTCAAACAGTGATGGTCAGTATAAAGAGTATTAAACCCGATTCCATCTAAAATTTGATCATCTTAGGGATTGAATCACAATTGAAGTTCTTCATATGGTTTGTAGCCCTATATATTAACTTTACTACAAAGAAATAATCATCTCATTTGGAATCCTATAGCTCCAGATATAAGCAAAACATTGAACTCCGTTCAGTAAAACTACTCCCGTTGACAATGTTCCAATAGACTCTCACACTTGCATTTGATCAATCTCTTTCAATTTAACTCCAATTAATACAAAATTAGGTGGAGATATAGTAAAATGTGTTAGGAATCCATTTCCACAAGAATCAAGTCATTTGGATCTCTAGAGAAAGGGTTATAGTCAAAATAATCAACCAAGTTTATGCTTGATTTCCAATTTAACCTAGTTTGGCGAGAATGCAATAACGTTCTCTACACAACTCGAATTCCTTTCATTCTTGTGCCATGTTAAAGAAGACATCTAGGGCTACAACGTTCATGAAGACCAAAAATGATAATTCTGTCAGTAATGGGGTCAAAATACACGGACCGTGTAAAATCACACGGTCAGGCCGTGTAACCTTCGGGTGAAATGTGTCCCCTGAGCCTGGATTACACGGGCCGTGTAATGGTACACGGGCAGACTGTGTAACCTTCGGGTGAACTAAAATTTTCACCCCCAAAACTCCTCCAAAGGGTCCTAAACCCATTCTAACCTTCCATACCCTCCTAAGCAACCCCAAATCACCTATTTTTAAGCAATTATCACTCCAAAATCATTTAAACACAAGTTAAACTTTAAACTTCATTAACTCCTTTCATCCATCAATCTTAACTTCACCTTCTCCTTCCCAATTTTCCACTTTTTTTTCCATAACATACCTTAATTCAACATAGCACTACTCTAAGCTCAATATCATGCATTCCAAAGTGATGGAAACCATTCACACACAAGTCATATCCCCTAGTTAATCAAAACACTCTAAATGAAACACAATCATATACATTTATACATAACAACTCCAACACTCAATTTCCCTAAATTCATGACAACATTTGGGACACTTCAAGACAATTTCACAATCATCATCTTCATAAGTTTGGTAGTCCATTTCTTCCATTGTCACTTCAACTAAACCTCAATTCATTTAGACAACTATCAAAGCAAGTTTTTAGCTATACATTTAACACACATTCAAAATCAAGTTATTGACACAAGTTCCAGATTTTCACCTTTCACTCTCTACATTCAACTCATCTAATCCATCATATACCTAGTTCAACACTTCTATTCCTTGTTCCATCAATCTTCACCCAATTCAAACAAACACTCATCACAAACAATTCATGAGCCATAACTTAACACAATTAAAACAAGGCATACCTATACATATATTCATCAAATCCCTTAACCCATCATTCAAAACTTCCAAATCTCTTTCTCTCTATATATAAACAATTCCATGAATTATACTTAAAACACAACCATGAACATCTATGAGCGTCAAGAAAACACATATACAAGCCTTTTACAAACATGGTCCAACCATCACTTCTTCAACCTAATAATTTCACTTATGCAATATGCATGACATGAAACATAAAACTTACTTGAGCAAGCCCCTAAATCTTCAAATCTTCAAAGAAAATACCAAGACCTAGTTTCACTCATCACCATCGATCATCATCATCATCCAAGGTGATAGAAGTAAGTTTGTATGGAGAGCAAGGAAGAACAAGATAAAAGAACAAAGAAGGGATGATCACTAGGTTTTAAGAGAACAAAATTCAAGAAGAGAAGGAAAAAGGATCATCAACGAAAATGAAGGAAGAAAAATCACCAAAACACAACTTCAAGTAGCTTTAGGGAGAGAGGTGTCGTGAATGAGAGCATGAGAGGGTTTAATTCAATGTAACTTAAGGGTTAAGGTAATTAAATGCATGGCCATAAGTGTGCCACTTGTCAAGCTCTCATAAATCCTTCTCAATTACTCATTTCCAAGCCCAATTTCCAATAAATACCACTTGTCAAGACCTCCTATAACCATATGTCCATAATTCAATACCATAGGCACTAAATTCTAATATCGGTTATCAGTGTGTCTGCCACTCGGCATTTTTTTCTAATCCGAGATTTACCTCGAAAAATTTCAGAAAAAATTCCTAAAATTCTCTAAAATTATAAAATCAATAATGGCACTCTCCAAATAAATTTTCAAAATCAATAACCCATAATTCTCAAAATATTCACTCACAAGTAGGACCAAATATACCGGGAAAGTCAATGTATGCATGTACAAATAATTTCATGTGCAACAAATTCATTTTTCACAATACATGTATGTCACATAATGCATAAACAAGTAATTGCATTACTAAGCTCTCACTGTTAACCCATATTTACTATTTTACCCTTCCCGCTGGTACCGGGATGTTACATATAATGTTGTCAAAATCGTTACTAAAACTTTAAGTTAGGTAATAGAATTATTGTTCTCCTTTATTTTTGTCTAACTGAAATTGCTTCACCTACATTTATATTCATAAACTTTATTAATATAAAATGGTTAGTACCTCTCTTATAAGTTTCAACAGGGGACACATTTTTTCCAACCTTATTGTTATAAGATTTACCTATCAAGATGTTTCTTTCATTTATCTTGTCATCTCATAATTGCTCCTACCTTGCTTAATATGTTTGAATTTCATGATTCTTCACCGTTATCCCTTCTTCGAGGCTTTTTAGGTCTTCTAGGCTTCTTATTGAGAAAAGAAGGATGACGAGTTGTGCCCAATTGGTCAGACCCATCTATACATTCATTAGGAATATTGTTTTTCCCCTAAGTTTCTTCTCTAAACTTTGATCGAGAATAAAACTTTTTAATATTCAAAACTATTTAACTTAATCAGGATAACATTCAGATTCTTCAAGGATCATCTCTTAATCATTCAACCATATGACCATGTGTTTGTAATGGGTAGGCCAAAATAATCCAACATTGTTCCTTAAGCATAATTCATAAACCAATATATGTATGCTAAAAACAAGCAAAAAAGAAACATCAACCTTTAGATATTCATCTTATGTTTAATTCTCAAGCCTTCATAAGACACATTGATGACTTAAGAAGAATCTTCATCTTTTTTAGAAGGTTCGTTAAGATTTTTCCTACCCTTTGTATGCCTATTTAATCCTGAGGGTTATGTGTGGAAGAATATCTTTCAGGCTACAAAGAGATTTTACTTTCAGGAGTTTGAGGTACAATTTAATTTTTTTCTTCTTATATTAATCTATATGCATTAATTAAATAAATGTTATTACATTATAATAGTTCAAAATTTTCCTTTTTTTGCAGAAAGAAATTTTCTATTGTTCTGGTTTCGACACAATCATACATAAAAAATGAGAGAGGTGAGCTCGTACACGTTATCATGACTTTATTGGTATGATACATAAAGCTGGTGTACGGGTTGCCTTATATTTCGGAGCAAATATGAAGTTGTTGGCAGAGGTATTGGACAAGTCATGAGGCAATGTCTATCTCTGGACATAAATCCACTAACAGATGTGGAGGCCGGGAGGGAGAGAGTCTTTCTGTACATACAGGAGGATCAATTACCCACCATGATTATGTACAGAGACTTGTAAGTATCTAAACTTGACACTTATATTGTAAATGATTTACTTTGTTGTATTTCAATTTAAATTGATGAGTGAATGTTGAAATAAAAATATTTGTATTATGGATAATAATAATGGTATAAATGTACAGTGTTATATATGGTTGTGTTCAATTATTTTATTTGTTCACTAGGAGGAAATATCATAAAAATAGAGGAAACTCTGCCGAAACTTTTATAAAATCTAGTTTACATCTAACATTGTAGGTTAAGTATGCAGGAAAAGTCTATGGGCATGCGACCTACACCTACTAAGGGATTTTTGCACACTCACACGAAGAAGCATGACAATGTGACATTCATGAACAGTCGATGTAGAGAACTAAACGTATGTAAAATTAATGATTTATTATTACTTGTTAATAATTATCACTTACTAATTTAAACATTGCTTCCTAATAGAACAAATACGAGAAAGCATTCATTGACAGTCTCAGCACAAACAGGCTGTTGATGAGACTCAAACAAATGTTAATGCAGTGGGTGGTAAACATTGTGCAGACATTGACAAGTCAGTTGCAATAGACGATGAGGTACATAACTAAGCTCTGGAATGAGGTTGATGAGTTGAAGGCGAGGGTAGCACCTCAAACCATCCGCGATCACCAAGGTAGTAGGATTGTTGTAGTCATTTGGTCTAATTTACAAAGACTTATTATATATAATTTAATGTTTTTATTATCAATTAAGAAAATTTTAAATCTATATCGTCAATCAACTTTTTGTTTAAACAAATTAAATATATAAACAAATCAAAATATTATGCACAGATAATTCATATTATCCATTATTCATAAAATCATGAAATAAAATTTAATGTTGGAATTTTTTTAAAAATTTTCAATTTTATTTATTGACTATATTTTACTTTCTGTCGTTAAAATGAGCTATATTTACCGACAATTTTTTATTTTCCGTCAGTAAAATGAGCTATATTTACCGACCAACAATAATAAATTGTCGACAAATATAATAAATCGTAGTCTGTAAATTGTAATATATTTTTCGATGGAACATTTAAATCGTTGGAAAAATTCACTGACGGATACTATTTAACCGTTGGTACAGCAAAAAGGCGTCGTTAAATTATCCGTAGGAAAATTACCGACAGATGATGTTAACCGTTAACCGTTGATAAAGTTCAATTCCGTCAGTAATAGACGTTTTTCGTCCGTAGTTTTCATTGCTAATTATCCTTTTTCTTGTAGTAGGGCATAAAAATTCCTTTCATAACTAGTCCGAGTCTTTTTTTCTTTTATATATCTTTTTAGGTAACTTGTAGAATGGAGAGCATTTCTTCTAATTCACTTCAAAGGCAATATTGCTACTCCACAGCTAAACCAAAAGGCTCTATTTGATTATCTCCAGGGTAATCCGTCATTAATTTTTATTGACAAACTTACCATGATATGAAATATGGTAGTAAACACGGTTGGACCACTTTTTCAACATTGTAACTTGTAAAATGAAATTTTGGTTTCATGCAATAAGGATTTTGCATCTTGCATTTTAACATGATACAAATGTATAAATATAGATGGAATACACAAATTTATTTATATATATAGTTATGGGATCCATCAAACATTGTATCGATCACCAATTTTTTTAGGAAAAATGAAATCATGTAAGATTAATAATATTAATAAAGAAGTAAGACATTAATTGCGTAAAATTTGTTTCCTAACAAATCCAAGTCTTTCTTTGTTTTTCTTTTCTCTTTACTTATACAATAGAGCAGAGGATTTTGATGAGAGAGATTTTCCTATAATAAGGCTTGTTAATCAACTTGTGAAATGACAATGAAAGGGGATGAATTATTGTTCAAGAAGTACGAAGATTATTTCTTAAGAAGTATGAAGTCTACTCCAAAATTAGCCAACTAAAGCGATCACTTTAGCATCACAGAACTTTTTGATGCTAAATGACAATGATAGAATGAATTATTATTCAAGAAGTATGAAATCTACTCCAAAGTCAGTTAACTAAATTGATCACTTTAGCATCCACTTGGAAAATACGGTTCAAGAAGTTAAGTGGGGTTATTGGAAGAGCAAACATGGTTGGACCACTTGGGAGTGAGTAATGATCCCATAATGTAAGGATGAATTATTGTCCATGAAGTATCCAAACACAGATGTAGAAAGATTAGTATCAGAACATGTGCATATCAAAAGAGAAGTTACCAAGTCATGGTACCAACTTAGTTCAACACTGCAACTTGTAAAATGACAACTATTTTTGTTCCATATAACAAGTTTTAGTTAGATTATGATTTGTTTGCCACAGGTTATATAGAATAGCAAAACGGCAAACGGGCTTTGTTTATTTAAATAAATAAACCAACACTACAAGAGTTAAGACATTTAGTGACAATTTTTTTATAACTAACTGTTGTTTCGTTACAAATACGAGATTTTTTGTGACAATACAATTGGTCGACACTATTGTTTGGATTAACTGTGATGATTTATTTTTTTGCTACTAATGCAATAGTGATTGTGACAATTTAGTATCTTTTACAATTAAGTTGTCACTATTAATATATTAATAATGACAACTTTTCTTTTATCACTAAGTTTTGTCATTAAAAGCCTATGCAATTTGGCGCCAAAATAATTTTGGCGGGAATAAATTGTAATTGTGACAAAACATATGTTAGTAACTAATATTTTCTATTTGTTGTGACAAAACATAGTTT
>JANKOD010004771.1:0-10296 GCA_026284645.1 Erythroxylum acuminatum | reverse complement strand
ATGACCCATACAAATCTACTCAAATATCAAAGTCATCAAAACCAATCCATTCTTTTCTCATCAATTTTTCTTAAAGCGCAATAACATCTATCACACAATGCATATAGAAAAACACTCATTTAAGTTCATTTAATATTTCTAAATTTCACTTAAATACCGAGGTCCAACACTTCATATATCTAATACCATACTTATGTTTAAAAATAACCACCACCAATAACATATAAGTCAAATGTTCACCTTTAAATAAGAATAATTTCATTTAGTATAAAGAACACCATGCCTTATAAAAGCATATTAGACCTTTACACACTAGTACAACAATTATGTTCAAAGTATACTACCACCCATCATAGATAAGTGACATATTTACCTTAAAATGAGAATTCCATCACTTTGATATTAAGTTACCATGCCAAAGTTAAAACTGTGTCAGAGTTTCATATATCCAATGCCATGCTTATGTTTAGAAAAAAATCACCACCAATAATAGATAAATCATACACTTATCTTTAAAAGGGAATATTATCACTTATTATGAAAAATACCATGTCTCAGTTAAAACTATAATAGATATTCATATATTTAACACCACACTTATGTTTAAATAATATCATCACCCATAGTAGATAACTAACATATTCATCTTAAAATGTGAATGTCATCACTTTGATTTTAAGGTACCATGCCTTGGTTAAAACTATAATAGAGCTTCATACATCCAATTACATATTTATGTTTAAAAAAATCACCATTAATATCATATAAGTCATATGTTCACCTTTAAATGAGAATACCATACATAATATAGAGAATAGCATACCTTAATTAAAACTATACTAAGCCTTCAAATATCCAATATTATGTTTACATTTAAAAAATACGACCATTCATTATAGATAAGTGGCATGTTCACCTTACAAGGAGAATACATTAAGTTAATATCTCTTAATTAAAATTATAGCAGAATTTAATATATATCTAATACCATGCTTAGGTTTAAACAATCTACTACAGAAAATAGATAAGTAATACATTCACCTTTAAATGGGAATATCATCACTTAATAAGAAGAATACCGTGACTTAGTTGAAACTATATCATATTTTCATATATTCAATAGCATGATTATGTTCAAAAAATAGCACCACCCATAATAGATAGGTTAAATGTTTACCTTAAAATGAAAGTACCATCACTTTCATATTAAGATATAATAGAGCTTTATTTGCCTAATACTACACGTATGCTTAAAAAAACTACCATTAATAACTGGTCGACAAAATCTGTAAGTGCACAGAGTCGTTCCTAGTACCTACAAGTCGAGTATTCCAAGGTCGTCTCCCACAAGGACTAAAATGCTCACCACCGAATTAATCCTAATTACTTAAACGAATTTGACAATAAACTTAAAAGATGATTGGATTTGGGTAGATAGTAAATTATAAAAACTGGAAAATAACAAACAAAGATAATTTGATGATTTAAACTTAGAGCTTGGGGTTCACCAACTCAAGAGATTAATTAATACATTATGAAATTGATTGAATGTTAGGTTATAATAACATTTACACAACTTTACTCATATCCTCTCTCAAGACATACAAGAGTATCTAACTAGTTGATTTCCATCTTTCAATGTGCAAACTAACTAGTTAAATTCATGAAGAGTAAGCAACCATAAGTTATCACAATAGCTTAGGATATCTCTATCTCTAAGTCTAGCGTGTTTATCTTCCTAGAGCATAAACCATACTTCACCTCTTAGTCCATCATATGATTCTTAAGATTGTATATATGGAGATCAAGCATAGAGACAACAGTGAAATGCAAGAGAAATAAACATAACCCAAGAACTTTCATTCATGTAACACCCGGTATCTAGTTTACCCGGTACATCGAAATAAATCAGTATTTGAGACTAATGTCATTAAAACCACAGAAAATTGAATAATAATTTTGGGTGACATCAAATTAATGATGTATGATACTTTTTCGGTGGTCACAGGAAATTGTACGGGCGGATGTTTAAGAACCAGTACAAGAGTGACATTTTTGTAAATAATGGACAAGGAGGCTTATATAAGAAGCTAACAACAAATAAGACAAAACTTGTCTTTTTCCTCCTCCCTCTTTCACGAAAACTACCATGGGAGTTCTCTCTCAAGCTTTTCAACCCTTGTAACAAGGATGGAAAGGAGAATCAAGCCATTCGGTTAGTACAAAAAGGTAAGCCTCAATCTCGACACTTAGTTCTATCGACTGAAGTTTTGTTTCTCTCTCTTCTTGTTCATGGCTATGAAACCCACTTGATGGAATGTATGGGTTTGATGATTTTGATGATGGTTTCTTGTTCTTTGATGTCTAATGACACACTAACATGAAGAAATTTCATTTTTATGGTGATTTGGGGGGCTAAATCAAAACTTACGGTTTTGAAGTTCAAGCTGTCAATGGAGACAGATTCGTAGATCCTCTTTGTACATTTTTGTTGAGCTATTTAACGTGTGAATTTGGAGAAACTCAAAACATAGAAGTTGTAGATAGAGATGTCTACTGTCTCCTTGAAGTTTTTCACGATTTTAGGATGAGCCAAACAAATGAAATAGGCCCCGAATTGAAACTGATTCAGAATACCAGCAGGATTGAAACGAGAAAAGAACATTAATTGTTTGAAGACTTTAGAGTTAGAATTGGATGATAAGTTCTCCTTATGAAATGCTTGTAAATGTGTCATCTAAGTGCTGTATAAAGTAAATTTTAATTGGATGAGTATTCTATGAGATATGGCTGAATAAGTGAAGGGTGTTGCTAACGTTAGTGACACAGAAGAGAACAGAAACAAGACAGGCTTATAAAAATCACAATAAATCCAAATTTACATCATTTTTGAGCCGCCTTTGGATATGTGATATCCATATGAGTCTATTGAAAATGAAGTTTTGAATCACCTTAATTGGATGATAAATGAATAAGTTATAAGGTTTTGAGATAGGAAGGGTCCAACTCATGACTGAATATTAAGGTTGATTGTAAATCGGAGATTTGGATTCTTTAATGACCGAATTAGAACATGGTCATAAAAGAGAAATTGTGAATTTATGTGTTAACTGGAGGTATGGAAAGTTTGAAAAACATTGGACATATGTATAAAAAGTTATGCCTTCACGAATGGGACCTATGCAGATGACTTAGTGAATAAATAGAAAGTTTTAATGATATGTGTTAAGAAATGAGGTTTATGTGAGAATGACTAATACAGGTATATGTAATTGTTATGCATGTTACGCAATAGCTTGTGAAAAATCATGCTACTATACTTGTGTAGTAATCCTTTTCTTTCATCTTGCGGCTTGTTGAATTGTTCTCGAACCTGTATGACTTATTTGATATATAACTCCATATAGTTGAGTCTAACATGTTGCATGCCAGATTGACCAGATGATATTCAGATCCTTTGCATCTTTTGGTCCCCTTATTATGTTGAACTTATGAAATGTGATTCTTTGATGAATCATGTTTTTCTTGTTAGCCATGATTAATGAGTTCACAAGATACCCAGCTGATATGGTATATTATCAGACTATGTGCACATAGGTAACTCGCCAGTGATGGGTTAGATCCGGGTCCTACTTGGAGAGGGCAAGCCTCCAGGGGCAAGGTTAGGCCAACCTTGTCTAGAATCAGAAAAGGGGAGATATGCCGTACTAGCATGCCTCTGTCTCTTCCTAAGAATTTCAGAAAGAATCAGAACTCAGAAATGAGAAAGCTCAGAATTAGAAATCTAGAAAGAAACCAGAATTTCAGAAAGAATCCAGAAAAGAAAAGAACCCAGAACCCAGAACTCAGAAAAGAATTCAGAAACCAGATTCATGTTTTCTTTGAACAATTCATATTGAGCTTATTATTGATACTCATGTTATTGCCGCATTTGAGATTACTACCTGTGTATCCATTGATGCCATATATTGTTGCTTAGAATGCTATAGACCATTCTTGTGAAGCTAGCCTTGTATTACCTAGCCTCACAAGCATGGTAGTATGTTTATAACTCACTGAGTCGCATTGTAGACTCACACCTCACTATCACCATTTCAGGAGATTAGCAGATCGGTCAAGAGAGAAATCCAAGTCTTTTGAGACTCGCTTGGATAAGCAGACAAGTAATGTTTTTGGCATGATGTTTAGTGCAGATGTTTATAGCTGCTCCATGGGTTTGTCATAATCATATGTACATATAACATGTATGGATATATTATGTTATTGAGAACGATGTTGGTTGATGATAAGTAGATGTTGTATATGAGAAATGGTAGATTTGGATATTTACTTCTTACAACCTATTAAGCAGGTATAAGGATTAATCAGACAAACGAATAGGTCATGCTAGATTTTCAGTAGAATATAGAAAAGTTAGGCTTACTACGGGTTTTGGTGGCATTAAGCCTACCCATTTCCTAATGCCAACACGGCCCAAAAAGGGCGGGTCATGTCAAAAATATATTAGATAATTTGGTTGTGATATGCGTGAGAAATATAAGGTAATTTTTTGTGGTATGTATGTGATAATGCAAAAGGGACAAAAAAGACCTACATATTGTCATTAAAATTCAAATTAAACCCTAACATTTCAACTCATGCAAAAACAACCTTATTGTTTTTGGAAACATTCAATAAAAATTCCAGGCTAATAGTTTCATTAAAATTTGAATTAAACCCTAATGCGTTAAAAAACAACCCTATCATTTTGGAAATGTTAAAAAACAAAATGTTCAAACCTATTGCTTTAGAGTTTGGCACGCTCAAACAATCCTAAAACTAGTTCACAAACTACTTTGTTGAAATCATAAAAGTAATTGTCTAGGTCAACTACCGGCTTGGGATGCAATAGTTTATCTTGGTCTATACCTACTATTCTCTTTCGCTTATCCTTTCTATTTGCCTTCCACTCATTTGAAGATGGGAAGTGGACAAAGATTACCAACTACATAGTAATAAACCACAATAGGTGAAAGAAAATAAATAAAACCTAGGAATTACTAACCAATGTAAAGAGGATAAACACCAACATAAGATGCATCAGCTCGATGAGGAAGCAATTTAGGATAAGGATACATACATACATACACACACATATACATACATATATGTATATATGTATATGTTGATTCTTATCCCAAATTGCTTCCTCCTTGAGCTTATGTAATTCCTAAGATTTATTTATTTTCTTTTAGTATGTATGTATGCATGCATGTATGTATGTGCAAGGAAGCTAACAAAACATCTTCTATGTTTGGAACAATCTGTGAAAATGAACAAGGTAAAGGATTGAAATTCCAAATACTGAAAAGTACTCATGACGAAGTTGATTTTCTATCTAACAAGTTTGGAAAGAAGCAAAAGGAAAATTAAATCATATTTCTTTAAATTTTCTTCATTATATTTTTCAGAATTATTTGTATTGCCATGAACCAATAAGTTACCATTAAATCCGATGTCTATATTGTATATATAGACAGGTAAAAGATTTCGTGGAGGAAATTAGTGGATGTGCGAGGGAAATATTTAGGAGGAAACTTACTACCACATGGAGCAATTTCTTTTTACAGTTTTGAATTAGTACAATTAGGTATGTTTTAGTTTGAGTTTGAGAGATTTGTGCTTGAAATCGATCTCATTCAGAGTTTTTTATAAAGTAGTGGAGGTTTGAGGAGTCTTTTAGTGCTCAACAGTGTCATAGTGATTATATTTTTTTCTCCTCTGAATAGTCTAGGGAAAACTACAAAATAATGGTAGACAAAAAAATTTGGGGAAAACCCAAAGTTGTCATCTTGGGAATAAAAAACTTGTTATTTTTTATTATTTTTACCACGTAGGATGTACAAGTTAACTAGGACCTATAAAAAATATAATATATCAATTTTTTTTTTGTCAAAAGGTTAACAAAATTGTTAACGTGGGGTTTTCTTTTAACATTTGCAAAACAATAGGGTTGTTTTTAAAAGAGATGAAATGTTAGGGTTTGATTTGAATTTTAGTGAAAATTTGAATCTTTTTGACCCTTTTTCCTGTAAGATGATTTGGTTATGATTGCAACTAGTATTAATCTTAACACTCCCCTTTGCCCCTTAAACTTAAGTAAGAATAGTGAATGTTAGTTTGAATTTACCTAGTACATCCTGAAAACAAGTTGGAAGATGCATTTTTATCAACCATCTGGTTGATTGAGGATATAAAGTGGTAATCAATTTCAAAGTTTTTTGCACATTTATGAAAAAATTCTTTGTGAGAAATTTGTTAGCACTTTTATTGTCAAAATGAAATGTTAAAGGAATATTTGATACTCAAATCAGTTAATAACCACCTCAATCAAAATAATTCAGAAGTAGCATTAGTAAGAGCATGATATTCAAATTTGAAAACGATTTAGAAGGGGGGTTGAATAGATCTTTTAATCTTTTCGCAAAGTGCTACAAAACAGAGAATTAAAACACACGAAACAAACAAGCAAATTGAAATGTAAAAGAGTAAAGAAGAGAGGCAAACACAGTGTTTATAGAGGTTCGGTGCTAAGACCTACGTCCTCTACCTAAACTCCCACTTAGGATTTTGTCAAAGCTCTTTACTACACACTTTTTAGTTCAGTGTGAACTCTTCCAATTTCACTTGACTTTCAGCTCAAGCTACACCTTACAAATGATTTATTTTCCGGCACAAATCCTACCTCCCAAGTGATTCTCATCTAATCACTCAGCTCACAACAATAACAATGATAGACATGAAGTAGTAAAGCTCAGTACAGCTGAATACAATGAGAACATGCTAAGAGCAAATTGAGAGCAATGTGAAGATAATTTTTAACTATAGTAAGTTTGCTTCACTTTGGACTTGTGTAATCAATCCTTTGAAGTTCCGTCCTTTATTTGTAGGCTTCAAGATGTTTTTAGATGATGTAGAACTTTCCTGGCCTTTGTATGAAGATTTTTATTCCGTTTGAAATCAATTGACACAGTTAAATTATGTTCAACTGCAACTGATAGTCGACTAGTCAGCGTGTAAGAGTCGACTAGTACATTATAGTCAACTTGTCTTCAAAGAATCAGTCGACTAGTACTAACGTTTTTCATAAACCTATCTACTTCGCTTTTCAAATAGTTGACTAATATGATGATAGTCAACTAGTTCATTTAACCAACTTGCAGGTCTGTTGTTAATAGTCGATTTGCAACATGCTGGTCGACTTGTCCCAAACTCCAACTAACAGATCTGATTGTTAATAGTTGACTTGCAACATGATGGTCGACTTGTCCAAGCTCCAACTGACAGATCTCATTGTAATCTACAATCTTTGTTTGTTAAGATGCTAATTTGAATTCTTCATGCATGACCTTCTCTTTGATACTCATTATTGCAATCTTGATTTAAATTTCATCTGATCATTATTGGACGAGTGTAACACCATTTTAATCCAAATTCCTGAAATTATTTCTTAACCAATTCTTTAAGTTTTATTATTATCAAAACATAGAAGGATTTAATTTGTCAACCTCCATTGGTCCAACAACAGTCGATCTCATAGGCTAAAGTATAGAGATACTTAAACCAACGTGTGAGTGCTTGTTAGAGAACAAGTTCATTGAACATACCCGATATGAGAAATCTATTTGGAATATTACTTGTATGTCTATGAAATTCTCATTGTAATGATTATATAAGTGATCCTATGACTTGAGGTCTCTAAAGTTATCTTATATAGGGATTGTTATATTTTGATACTATATATGACCTATTTAATCATGGGTTCGTCAATTGGTTGTCATTGGATGTTGAATAAATTATATGGAGATAGTTGTGTGATCAAGATGAGATTCATCATCCTAAAGTAATTAGGGAGAATGCTTCGTTGTTTTTGATTAGTATTGATTCAGGAAATCCTTGGCCAAGGTGGAATGACATTTTGTAAATAGTTTACAAATATCATTAATTGAATCAATAGCTAATGGCAAAGAATTTATATGATTGGGCTCAAAATAGAGTAGACATTAATTCCAAGCTCTATGTCTAATCGAAACATTAGTTGATGAAATGATTGAATTATATGGAAAAATCTTGCATAGAAAGGTTAGTCAAAATTACTTTGACATTCCTAAATATTTGGGTGGTCATGATGTGTTACTATAAGCCAATCTTGATATATGATTATAAATTATTTAATTAGAGAATTAAATAAAATTAAAAATCTAGTTCTAATTATGAATTATAATTTATAATCATTGCCAACATATTCGAAAACTTAATAGGTCTCACATATAGAATGGGTTGAAGAGAGCAAAGTTAATTTAATCAAGTTGGACTTGATTGTAAAGTTTGATAAACTTTATGATTAAATATGAGATATTTAATAAATAAGGATCAATATGAGATATTGAATCTTATATGGGCATAATTGGTATTTGATTAGAATTATTTGTAATTCTAATTAAAGTTTAATTGAAATTAGAATTGATTTCAATTAAATTACTAAAACGTTCAAAGCTTATTACAAATAGGCTTAAGCTTTATGGAGCTAGCACTTCTTACTTAACTCTCTCTATAAGAGTTACAGAGTTCTCTCAACAAATTCTATGGATACCATTAGAGGTCGGACACTTATGCGGTTACGGTGGTTGAGACGAATCGGTTTTGGAAATGGTTCGAGGAATACAACAAGACAGATTAAGCTTCGGAATAAGGTACGAATTAAGTTTTTGCTTTATTATGATTTGTGTTAATCATTTTATAGAATTAAATAGAACTTAGTTTTTGAAAAATCAAAAGTCACAAAAAAGTTTCGTGATTATTCCGCTGCAGTCGGGATCAGATCTCAACCCGAATTCCCAACACGTTTATTATTTTATAGTTTGTATCTTGTCGTCAAAACATCCACTGTAAATTTGTAACCATAAGAAAACAAGGTAAATAGTTTTAACCTAAAGTTTTAGAATTGCAAGATTGATTTTAATTGGATTATAGCTAACATATCGGTCCAAAACAAGGTGACGATATTGTGTTAATTTCCAGACCATCAAGTGTCCGAGGAGTTTGACAATTGGGATTATGTTGGAAGTGTTTTCTATTTGTGTGAATATACATAATTTGTGATGACTCAATACCTCTATTGATACATTGTTGCACATACTTGTAGTTGTATGATATGTTAGTTTGTTTGGAAATCAATAAATATGTCAAGTTGAACCAAATGGAATAAAATGACGTGTTGCGATATGTTCCTCATATGAGAATTATGAAATTAACCTATTATGTTTTAAAACTGCTAAGTCCTAGTCGTGGGTAAATAGGCATGCCTATAAGGGTTTGCAGTTGCTTCTGTGATACTTTGATGTCCCCTGTTATTGATACTTTGGTGTCTTCTGTTATTGAGGCATAAGTCTCTCCTGTTCTGTGATACTGATCATGGTATCTCTTGTATTAGTCTCGTTACCCACTTTTATATAAAGAATTAACAGACTAACTTGTTTTGTATTCTATTATATGATCAATTCTGATATAAATAATAAGCTTTGATCTGAAACATCTGAGCATTGTTCTGAAATAAGCAAATTATGTTTTGTTACAGACAAGTTTGTTCTGATATTATAATATTTAGCTTTGAAATTAGTGAGATTTGCTCTGAAGTTAAATATGTAACCTGTTCTGATATTTTATATTTTGTTCTGAGAATCATGATATTTTCATTCGATTTGAAAATGGATAAGTAAACATTGCTTATAATCTTATGTGATTTTGAATATGTGAATTTCTGGATGACTGTTTGAAACAATTATCTGCTTATATCCTATTTAGTTTATTCTCCACTAAGCTTTATGCTTAGCACGGTGATATTGCCCCATGTAGGTTCAGATAGGAGGGTTTGAAGACTGGGACAATAACAACCACAGTGGCCAATGAAGAACATGCTTTGTTTGGGAATGTATGTTTGAGTTGTATGTAATAATATGAGACGTGATGTATTTTGTTAAAAGTTTGTAAATATTGTAATACATAGTGTATTTGAACATGAGATATGTGTTGTTTTGTTTAAGGGCTTGTAATCTAATAACTTTAATTCAGGATGGTGCTGTAACTGAATCATGTTTTTGGATAAATTTAGTGTGCTAGTTAAATTCTGTTTAAAGTCAAATATGTATGAAAAAGTAATGATTGGTTGTTTGAATTTCTAGCATTGCTTTGTATTGTTTTGATATGTTTAAGTTTGTCTTAGGTAACATCCATATATCCTTCCAGGGGATATGTAGG
>JANKOD010004665.1:0-10302 GCA_026284645.1 Erythroxylum acuminatum | reverse complement strand
ATTAAGCCCAAAGTTTAGGAATCTCCAAAAAAAAATTTTATTTTGGTCCTTGGACTTTTTAGAATTATAATTATGCCCCTTAAATTTATAAAATTTCACATTGGTCCTCAAAGAATTGAGAAATTATGTTTAAGTCCTTTAACTTTTGACAATTTGCAAATTAGCCCTTGTGCACTTCAAGTTTTCCAATTAAACTTTCTACGTGTCCCATGAGTCTATAAATCATGTCTAATCACCTCTAAGGCATTGGAACTCATTTAATTTAGCCACCATAGTCATATACATCCAATGGACTCGGTTTTATCCACTTAAAAACTCATATGTCAGAAATCTCCAAGATTTCGCATTACCGATAGATTCCTAGTTCATGTAAGGACAAATAGCATTATAAATCATTAACATATACACCCAAATGACTTTTTTTTATACACCCAAATGACTTAAATACATCTTTGAACTCATATACATCCATATGTATATATATATATATAGTAGTATCTCCAAATACAGTACAGCAAAAAAGGGCTCCGAAAGTCCGGCGTTATAAGTCCTCCCCTCCTTAAAATACAGTACAACTTTGTCATCGGTCGGTTGCTCTAGGATTTAGGTCAAAAGTATCAAGACTTGCTATGATACCATGATAAGAATGAGTTTTAGAGAAAAATCAAGTGTGTGGATTCATTAGCTCATCAACCAATATATACACATACATAGGTTAGCTTAGAAAGGAAGTTAAGCTTAGTTAGGAAACTCTATTCTTAGAAGTTAGGCTTACATCTCGTAATACAAACAATCAGCCTAACAGTAGAAGACCGAATTAACAAGGGAATGAATCACAATAATATCATAACCATATATACACCAAGATATTATCCTTATCCTTAAGCATCAATTAATAACTTGCTTTGTGTTCTTTCTTAAACAAACTTATTATAGTATTAAAATCTATTATTTGATGATAATATTCAACGCATACAAGATATAATATTATGCAAGATATACAGAAAAGCAATTTCCTTGAAAGTGTTGGAGCAAAGAGTAGCAATGGAAGAAGAGACAACAATAAAGTCTATTAAGTCAAGAAGACTTCACGTCTATTAATTTTGATGACAATCAAATAATAATAATATTAGAAATAAATGAACTGTTTTGATAAGTGTGTTAAACATGTAGCAAAAACACAGAAGAAGCAGAAAACACAGAAGAAGCGTAACATATAGAAGAAGCTAAAACACAGAAGAAGCGAAAAACACAGAAGAAGTGAAAAACACAAAAAAAGCGGAAAAATACAGAAGAAGCGGAAAACACAGAAGAAGCAAAAACACAGAAGAAGCAGAAAACACAGAAGAAGCAGGAAAACACAAACGATACAGAGATGAAGATACTCTAGTACGTCAAACAGTTGGTCAGTTGGAGTTAGTTACAGAACTCAACTGAATAACGGTTTCTACAAGAAACAAGAAGCAGTTATCAAGAAGCAGTTGGAGACGAAGGCTATAAATACAAGTTGTAGTCGAAGACTGAACTAGTTTTTTATCTTTAAGCTTTCAAGCTATTACTTACATAGAAAAAGTTTGTATTCAGAGTGTGATACACGAGAGCAAACTATACTGTAACAAAAAAACTCGCAATATCTTTCTAGTGAGAGAAAGGAAACGCTGAGAGCCTGAAGAGGCTAAGAAGTAAAAAGAATACTTGTGTAAGAGACCTGAAGAGGCTCTGAAAGAGAGGAAAGAATACTTGTAAATTTGTCAAAGTATAGTGAAATCTCAAACGAACTCTGAGGACTGGACGTAGCCCAAGGTTTGGGGTGAACCAGTATAAAATCGTTGTGTCTATCTTCTAACTCTTTACTTTAATTTCTATTTTTCTTAAACAAGTATATAGAAGTTATTTGTGGTTTAACTACGTAGATATTTTTGTATAAACATTTTTATATTCATTTAAGAGTTTGAAAAAGTTCGTTTTATAAGAAATATCAAAGGGGTTTGTATTCACGAAAAGAATACACAATTCAACCCACCTTCTTGTACATTTTGTATATTGTACGTGAATTCTATAATAACAAGTGATTTACTTCACTTGGTTCTTTACCAAATGAAAAGATCTTTGTCTCAAATGGAAGCTCTTCTCTTCCTCTACCTTTTTCTCTTCTTGAAGAACCTCAAAATCTCTCTTGAAGGCTAAAGAAATTAAAACCCTAACTTGTTTTCTCTTCTTTCTGTCTTTCATTCTTTTTCATGTTTCTCTCTCTTATCTCTTTTCTCATCCACGCATTTTGCTTCTTCTAGAATCCTCCAATTCACATTTTCTCCTTCTCTTAAATATAAGTCCACAGTTTGGTCCTGTCCTTCCAAAAACATCCCTGCTCTTCTTTTGGTTCTCATTTTATCCCTTCTTTCATTTACCTCATAACTCCTTTAATCTTCTTAAACACCATGTTAACTCTAACTCAATTTAAATCTTTCCTTTTTATGCCTTATGTTCCTCATCCTTAAGTGCCTTGCCAAAATTTCCCTTGATCATACTTATAACCTTCATACTTCCATTCAATCAACCTATATCATATAATCTTTCTTACATCATCATAATAATGAACTCCATAAACTTTCATAAAGACCTCTTATTTGACATAAATCATTCTTATTTATTAGAAAAAAAATTTGGGGTTAACATTTATCACCCTAAAGTAAGTAGGGAGAATATTCTGTTGTTCCCAATTATTGTTGGTTTGGAAAATTCTTGGACAAGGTAGAATGTAATTTTGATTATAGTTTTCAATTGTCATTAATTGAATCAATTACTAATGATGGAGAATTAATATGATTGGACTCAAATAGAGTAGACATTAATTCCATGCTCTATATCTAATCAAAATATTATATGATGAAAAGATTGAATTATGCAAAAAAAAAATCATGCACGGAAAGGTTAGTCAAAACCACTTCCGACATTCTTAGATATTTGGGTGATCATGATGTGTTGTTATATGCCAATTTTGATTTCTGGACATATATTGTTTAAATATTTAGGATTAGATAAAGAGTTTAATTTATCTAATCCTAAATATGATTTTGGGATATAATTTATATTTATTGTCAATATATTTGAGAACATAATGAGCTACGTATAAAGAACAGGTTGAAAAGAAAAAAAAGGTATTTTAATCAAGTTGGACCTAATTGTAAAGTTTCAAAAACTTTATAACTAAATGTAATATATTTAATAAATAAGAACCAGTATGAGATATTGAATCTTGTTTAGGCCTAATTAGTATTTAAATATAATTAATTGTAATTATAATTAAAGTTAAATTCAAAATACAATTTTATTTCAATTAAATTATTAAAAGATTTAAGACCTATTATAAGTAGGCTTACATTCCAAGGCAGCTAGCACTCATTGCTAACCCTCTCTACAACAGTTGTAGAATTCTCTCTATATATTTTGTAGATACCATTAGAGGTCAAACACTTGTGCAACTATAGTGGCTAAAATGAACTGATTTTAGGGATGGTTTGAGAAAACGACAAGAAAAATGATCAAACATTAGAATAAGGTGTGAATTATGGTTCATTCTTTACATTTTATTTATTAATCATATTATAGAATTTAAACGATCTTGGTTTCAAAAAATCAAACGAAAAAGTTTTGTATTTATTCTAATATGTGTGGGATTGGATCTCGCTCGATTTTCTTTCAATGATATCATAAGCAACATTAATTTTATAACTTAATTATGTTTGATTACTATTAACATTTAATTTTGGAATTAAAAATTACAAACCCTAAACAAGGGGTTTATTGATTCTACTTCTATGTTTCGGTTATGATTTTTAGTTTTCAATTTCTATTAACTAACTAATAGTTAGCCCCATTAAATTGCTAGATGCTAAAATTGATCTATAGATATAAATTGTTTAATTAAAAGATTAAAGATAAATTAAAATAATTTAATTTATCTAATCATAAATATGATTTAGAGTTATAATTTATATTCATTGCGAAGATATCTCATAATCTCAAAAAACAAGCTGAAAAGATAAAAAGGTAATTCAATCAAGTTGGATTTGATTATAAAGTTTGATAAACTTTATAATTAAATATGAGATATTTAATAAATAAAGATTAATATAAGATATAAAATATTATTTGAGCTCAATTAATATTTAATTAGAATTAATTAAAATTAAAATTTTATTTCAATTAAATTATTAAAAGGTCCGATATCTATTATAAATAGACTTAAACTCTACAAAAGTTACCACTTATTGCTTAACTATCTCTACAATTGTAGTAGAATTTTCTCAATATGATACGTGGATATCGTTATAAAGCAGACACTTGTACGTTGCGCGCAGGAATGGATCCATCTCGATTTCCCATCATTATAAACAGTCAATTTTGTGGTAAAAGAAAATGTTCAAGTACACGTTTGATATCAAGGATTGAACAAAGGCGAAAGGAAGAAAAAGAAAAACTGAAAGGCAAAGTTCTATCTCTCGAGTTGGTCGATGGTGACCTATTGGAGTTATGATGAACAAATTGATTGAGACCTGAAATTTTTGTTATTAAAACTTCCCAGTAACCTGCAGCCGCCTTACCTTGGAAAGAAAGCAAAATATGAAACCCAGAAGTATTGGGTGACAAATTCTGGGAACAACATGATGTTGGTGTACTCACGACATAGGCGCCTTAGCCTTTACTTTTCTCAATTATAAAGTTACTACTAATTATTACCTGGTTTGACCCTTTAAACCCAAAAGTCATCATTTAGTAATTGGATCAACTGACTTGTTGCAGCTGTCGGGACAAAGAAAGCTCACACAGGTGCAGCAGGAGCTCTATAATCTTGGGTTAAAACGAGGCATAGAAGTTCAATGCTTCCATTCAGAAGACTATTAACTTCGCACCAACTAAAACATTGACACTTGAGTGATAATTAGGTATACGCTGAGGACACTTTGAATCACTTATCTCTGTCTTTACTTGTTAATTTGTTTTTAATATAATGCTTACAAGTTAGAATAAGAAGCAGTTAGCAAAAAAGGTTCTCCCTAAAGAAAAAGAGGCTGAGAAAGACAACCCCTCCCTCCACCAGAAACCTACCACTTTCTTGAAGAAAATACCTTCTCCTCACCAAACCCCTTATCAAACCATACTCAAAGTACTAATGCAATTTTTTTATCTCTTTATCTTGTTCGATGTTCTTCTATATTTCAAGTACTCTCCTTGCTCTTCTCTCTTCATCACCACCATTCACGTGAACCCATCAAGAAGGTAATCGCCTTTACTGTCCTCAGTTACTGCAGCCATGAAGAACAATAATCTCTCAGTTTTTGTAGCGGTGATCTCTATATTTCTCTTCGGTATCTTCATTTACAATGAGGAAGTGAAGTCTATAGCTGAGTTTCCATTTTCATGGCCTAAATCTCAAGAAATCCAAGAAGAACAATCAAAGCAAGCAACCCCAACTCGAGAAACTATCAAAAACAACGAGGACCATGAGATTGCGGATTCAATGAACTCAAGAACTTCATTTGAACAGCCTCAATCTGAGGGAGGTCAAGAAACCAACGAGTTGAACCCTAGTCTTCCGAGAGAAGACGATCAGAATGAGATTGAATTGCCAGTCATCGAGGAGGAAGATGAAGAAGTTGAACTGCCACCGGAAGACTGCGACCTTTTCACAGGAAAGTGGGTTTTTGACGACGTGACACATCCTTTATATAAAGAAGATGAGTGCGAGTTTTTGACAGCGCAGCTGACTTGCATGAGAAATGGAAGAAAAGACTCTTTGTATCAGAATTGGAAATGGCAGCCTAACGACTGTTCTCTACCGGCGTAATGATTCTTAAAGATTAGTTCTTGATTATTTCACGTTTCCTTACTCTGTGCTTGGCGTTGATTTGATGGTAATTCTTTGGTACATGCCTTGCAGGTTTAAGCCAAGGCTATTGTTAAACAAGCTAAGAAACAAGAGGCTTATGTTCGTAGGGGACTCGTTGGGTAGGAACCAATGGGAATCTATGGTTTGTTTTGTCCAATCTGTGATTCCTCCTGGAAGAAAAAGCTTGAACAAATCAGGATCTCTCAACATTTTCAGGATCGAGGTACCTTCTCAATAGACTTTCCAATAGGTATGTTAGTTACTACGATGCTTTCCCTTGATGTTTTTGACAAAATATTTTTAGCTTTCGATGCTTTTCACGCTGCTTACCCACAGGTTCACTCAACTTGGTAGTGACCATTTTCATTTGGACACTAAAATTTCATCCGTGGGAAATTTGGGAACATGAAAATACTGAAAAAATCTACATTTAGACATTGAAATATTACCAGGTTTCTCTATCTAGCCTTGTCCCACCTATGTGTCACGGGCATAGAAACTAATGCTTTTACATTCGAGTTTGCTGTCTTGTGAGAAACGCCAAATATTTCTTTCCCTTGCTTTCTCTCGGCCGCGAAATCCTCTTCACTAACTATTTAGTCAACTTGTCAATTTTCACTAGCTGAATAAGTCTTGTATGTCGTTGAGACGCATAACCTTTAGTTCCCACCAAAAGTAAAAGGAACCAACACGAAATCGAAAACAGAACGAACGCGTGAAGCTAATGAAATTATGGCATTGGTGTTTGGTTTGTAGGACTACAACGCTACAGTGGAGTTCTACTGGGCACCATTTCTGGTGGAATCGAATTCCGATGATCCCAACATGCACAGTATCTTAAATAGAATAATCATGCCGGAGTCAATCAACAAGCACGCTGTTAACTGGAAAAATGTAGACTACCTCATTTTTAACACTTACATTTGGTGGATGAACACCTTCTCCATGAAAGTTCTGTAAGTTCCTTCTTTCCATCTTTGTGATTTATACACTTCGACTGTGGCCTTATCCCGTGCCATGGGTCATCATTCTTTAAAAAGTCCACCACTTGGCTACAGTAACATTTGGTTTTATTTATACCCTAGATGGAGATTAGCCCATATTGAACTTAACAGGTATATCCATATCTCGAAGTAGATTGTTTACGATAATGGTGGTTGATTTGTTTGGTTAATTGATTGACAGACGAGATTCGTTCGATAGAGGTTCGACAGAGTATGATGACATTGAAAGGCCGGTAGCGTTTACAAGAGTTTTAACGACATGGTCTAAGTGGGTGGACAAGAATGTGGATCCCAGTCGTACCACGGTGTTTTTCAGCAGCATGTCTCCTCTACACATCAAGTAATGTTTAAACCATCACTAACCTCTTGCCGTACTTATAAATTGGTCTTATAATATTCTAAACTGCAAAGCAGTGTCCGCGTCTCTCAATATAACCTTCCTTTAAAGCATGAACCAAAGCACAAGGGATATCTATAACATCAACATCTCTGTTCGACTTTTCCTCGGGTGGATTTGTTGACCTGAACGCATTGGGTTTCAATGTTACACGTATCTATTTTGTAATTGCATATAACCAATAAGATGGTTTCCAACTTTAGCCATTAGGTGGGGATATTCTCGGTGGTTGACGGTGGGCCTTCGTTATTTGTAAGCTTGATTTGACTTATTGAATTAATCAACTCCGGTTGGTAGGTAGTAAGAATTTATCTTCTTCTTTTTTCGCCCTTTCAGGAGCTTGGACTGGGGCAACCCTGACGGCATAAAATGTGCCAATGAAACATCTCCCATTCTTAACCGTACAACCCCATTAAACGTTGGCACGGACCGTAGGCTTTTTGTCATTGCAGCAAATGTGACCAAGTCCATGAAAGTAACTGTACATTTTATCAACAGTACCACTCTATCCGAGTACAGAAAAGACGCGCATACCTCAGTTTACACCACTCGACAAGGCAAAATACTGACGCCGGAGCAAAAGGCCGATCCGGCGACGTACGCCGATTGCATCCACTGGTGTCTTCCAGGGTTGCCTGATACTTGGAATGAGTTCCTCTACGCGCGTATCATTTCCATATCCTGACCCGGCCCAGTGGAATTTCATGACTTTCTTTTCTTTTCCTTCCATTTCATTGGTTTCAGCTAATCTATCTTAATTTATGACAAATCAATTTTACCATTCTTTACGTAAAAATAACTTTAGCAATGTCCCTCTTCCTGAGTCAATTCAAATCTAATTCCTTTATCATATATAATGATTATTAATTTATCCCTATTTTCATAAATTCTAATATATATATTCTTCTGTTATTTAATACTACACATTACCCAATACATAACTCAAGTAGCCCCTAATAAAACTCCCACTAAAACAGTACGTATCAACCTTAACCCACATGTTTATCCATAAAAAAGATATGTTCATCATTCTAAGTTTTAGAATGTTTTGTTGGACGATGTTAGCATGACTACTTCTATGAGTTTCACCGCTTAGCCAATTTTTAAAAGTCAGCAAACTAGATTTTAAGTTTATGAACCTTTTACACAATTCCTAGTCAATCTTGGTCACTTGCATCTGAGGGGGGAACTATCTGCACTTAGCTTGAGAATCCCCCAGTTTAAGATATATAAGTGTTATAACGTTTAGAAGAAATTGATGCTGTAACTTCAGAGGAATAAGGTCTATTGTTGACAACCTGCTAGTTGGTTATTTTTTCTATACCAATATTGAAATTTATCGCAAATGTACGATGTTAATGTAGCTAGCACATACAAGTACGAGTTGATCCCATGAAAACAATAATTCCTAGTAGTTTATTTTTAGATTTTAATTAAAAATAAAGCTAAACAAATAAACTAAATTAAGATTAAACAATTATGAACTCGGGACAAGTAAAATACGAAGAAAAATGACTATCAAATAATAGTGTCTAGGTGAAGAATCCCCTTAACAATTATTAAATAATTAGCCTTTTATCATGCAGTCATATGATTGATTATTGGACTGTAAAAATTTCTATCTTATGATAATAACTCTCTCGAGACTATTAACAACTAATTCATCAGTTGATTAATAGAAATTTTTATAGTTAAAACTCATAGGATTGCGTTATCAATTTATAAATTCTGATATTAGGTTTAACCCTAATATAGAAGATTTATGTTGGTCCATCTCTAGATTTGCATGTAACTCCTTCCAATTATTGTAAATGGATTTTTCAATCTCAATCATAAAAAATCAATATTCCAGATATATTAGAATAAGAATTTAAATGCATAATTGAATCGTAATAATCAACCAATAAATTTGCATTGAATAAAAGATTAAAGTATATCGTTATCCCAAAATGGGTTTCACCAGACAGTAAATACATTAATTACTAATCATAGAAAGCAAAATCAAAGATAAAAATGCAGAAAAACTAATAAAAAACAAAGAAGTCATAATTCTAAATCTTTCTTTCTTTTCTATTGAATCTTCTTGCAAGTTTGAATTTGATGTAGCTATCTAGTGGATCTCTTCATGTTAACTTCGTGTTTTCTACATCCTTTGATCAAAATCGTCACCTCTCTAAGTGTCTTACATCTCAAAACCATTGCAAAACTTGGCTCTCTTTAATTTGCCTCCGTTTATGTTTTTTTATTGTAAAATTTAGGGTTTTTAGAATATACACAGTCACTTACACGACTATGTAAGAGATTATGTATAATCAAAAACACCTACATTTTTAATTTCACACATGCACAGAGATGCTTGAAAAAAAAATTATAGTGAAATTATAAGAAGAATCTTGAGAGTGGACATAAACAAGAGTTATTTGTCGAATCACTATAAATTAGTTTGCATTTTCTCTTTCCTATCTTCTTTAAATTATTATTCAATTGTCTAATTGATTTACATAAAACAAATTTCTCATCCTTATTTACATTGATTATTATTAATTAAGTAAATTGGTTAAAAATTGGTTAAAAAAGTTGCTGAACTCCTCCTCCTGTTGGGTGCCACTAGGATCTAACCATTTTCAATCCAATTGTCAAAAAAGGTTTTTAAGAATGTTTAGAAAAACAAAATATTCCTTAAAAGTGAGTGGGATCCGATAAACATTAAACTTGAACATATTTGGGGAAGGTATGTAACCCACTGTTATGAATACCGGACCGTACCGGCCCAAATTCGGTACTGGTACTTTGATTTTGGTATTGAGTTTAAATATCGGTTCGTTTCGGCTGTATTGGCCGGTATTCAAAATACCGGTCAAATACCGACCGGTACCTGAAATTTTCAAAAATTGGGAGACTTTTTTGCAAAATTTTTAAAAACTAGTTTTTAATCCCGTGCTTTGCACGGGTTGTTACAAAGCAAATAATGAATTTTAACTACAAAATTGAAAGGCAAACACAAGTACAAA
>JANKOD010004627.1:0-10303 GCA_026284645.1 Erythroxylum acuminatum | reverse complement strand
TTTACCAAAGCTCAAGGTACCAAATTCACTGCAGTTCTTATCTATGTGGACGATATTCTATTAACTGGAAACGATCTACATGAAATCAAATTACTCAAAGACTATCTGGTCAAACATTTTTTTATTAAAGATCTCGGTGATTTGAAATATTTTCTGGGGATAGAATTTTCCCGCTCTATGAAAGGGATATTTATGTCTCAAAGAAAATATGCACTAGATATTTTGCAAGATACAGGTCTTTCAGGTGCCAAGCCAGACAAATTTCCAATGGAGTAGAATTTGAAATTGACAACCACAGATGGTGATATTTTGAATGATCCAAGCAAATACAGAAGATTAGTCGGCAGGCTAATTTACTTGACGGTGACTAGACCAAACATAGTGTATTCAGTACGTACAGTCAGTCAATTCATGCATGAGCCCAGGAAACCACACTAGGAAGCGACATTACGAGTTCTCAGATGCATAAAGGGAACTCCGGGCTAAGGTATCTTTATACCTTCCGAGAATACTTTGAAACTTAGCGCTTACTGTGACTTAGACTGGGGAGGATGTCGTACAACCAGGCGCTCTGTTTCTGGTTACTGTATTTTTCTCGGCTCATCACTCATTTTCTGGAAGTCAAAGAAATAGACCAATATGTCCAAATCGTCAACAGAAGCTGAGTATAGAGCCATGGCTAACACTTGTCTAGAGTTGACTTGGCTAAGCTATTTACTCCGAGATTTGAAAGTTGAGATACGAGAATCAGCTTCACTATTTTGTGATAACCAAGTAGCTTTGCACATAGCAGCTAACCCAATTTTTCACGAATGAACGAAGCACATTGAAATAGACTGTCACATAGTTCGGGAAAAATTGCTAGCTGGTTTAATTCGGCCGTGTTACATTTCTACGAAATTGCAGTTAGCCGACGCGTTCACAAAGGCCCTTGGAAGAGAGCAATTTGAATTTTTACGAAGCAAGTTGGGAGTTCTTAATTTACACTCTCCAACTTGAGGGGGAGTATTAAGGAGAATATCATTTAGTTATTGCGCGATTATCTTTACCATTATTAGGAGATCAAATTTACGTATAATTAGTTGTGTGTTACGATTTTGTATCTACAATTTAGGAGAAGATTAGGAAAAGTTACTGTATATATGTATGATGTAATCTATCAATGAAAACAATGAATTCCATCTCAATATTTGTCAATTAACCAACTTCGACACTTTCTATACTTCCATTTTTAATGACTTAAATAGTGCGCATAACTTGAGTTAATTTTATTTTTAGGACAATAGTTGGCATTTAGTTAAGAAATACAAGGGCATACACTTATTCAAGGTTTGGCAATCATATGATTAAGCTATGAGTTTTTAGGCTTAAAAGATTGAAACATTTATATCAATCTTTTCTTTTATGTGTGATTATCTTCTAAGGTGAATTTTTCTCTAGAACTTGCTTAGAATCGACTTGAGATCACATTTATACATTCTTGTATAAAAATGATAAAGGCCCTCTTTGTTTTAAACCTTTAGCTTAAAAAACAACCCAATTCAATATCCTTTGTTAAACCTTTTGAGCTGAACCCTTTTTTCTTGATAAACCCATAATAAACAACTAAAACCTTTAATATCTTCACCCATCATAACTGTAAGTAGGCATTGTAACCACAATTTATGTCAAGCTTATTTGGAGAAATATGAAAGGCAAGGAAAAGAAAAAGATGAAAGGAAATTGAAGAGATTGAAACGTGAATTATGTATTATACTGCTGTCTCCTGATCTTAAATATTAGTAAATTTAAAAAAAAGTAAAGAAAAAAGATAGTGGAAAATAAATTATGGAGTGCAATCTATCTCTATACAGAATGACTTTGTTGACTCCTTTATGAATGAAATTGTGTCTCCACAAGTGGTTAGATGCTTTGCTAATATTTATAATTTTTGGCCTTTCTGTTTATCAATCCTTATCTTTACCTATAGTCCAATACAACCTTGAATAAATCCCTTTTGATTTGTGCATGTTTATATTTCATCTGGTGAAAATTTCGTGAAAAAGCAAGCATATGGTAGAACATTTGCATTATAAGAATTTAAGTGAAATACTGAACCAATAAGCACTAGAGTGATTTGAGCGAAATCCGATCTGTGAGAGTTTGCTATAATTATGTGCTAGTTTTTGAAATATGATTGCCTTAAATTGACTTTGTTTATATTTACTTGAATCATTAACTCTGGGGTATTAATTGATTAAAAAATGTTTAACTCTTGAAATGTGCACTATTTACTGTTGTGAGACTTGGAATAAAGAAAGTTGATTAGTTGGCCAATTGATTGGAAATGTAGTTTGTCAAGGAAGATCAAAAGATTAGTGTGGGGGAATTTGATAAGTTATTATTTTTGGGCTAACTTTTCATAGAAATCTGTTTAATGTGTTGAAATTTTTATTTAAAATTAATGGACTTGTTTTTTAATTGTTATCAGGTGATTTTAAACACATGGGAGTTGAATTTGAAACAAAAAGATGTAAGAAAAGCAAAGGCAATTCGAATTTCCAACAGGCAGAAAAGTTTTTAACTAAACGTGGGCATGTGCAAAGGAAAAGTTTATCACTAGAGTCTGATTTGAAAGGAAATTCGATAGAATTAGGATTCTAATTATTTTGGGATTTAAGTTGTTTTCCTCATATGGGGACCTGCTACCTGATTTCGTAGAAGAGTGTATCTGATCAAATAACTTTAAAAGGGGAGGACGAACCCCCTAAAAAACTGATCATTTACGTTCTTGTTTTCTTTTGGAGAGTTTTTTGTTCTTTTTGGAAAAAAAAAGGCAAATATGGAGAACAGACGTTCTGCTATTCTTCTGTCAAGTTTCATCACTGTTATGAGTTGCGAAATCCTTTTTCTTGGTTGAAGGAAACTAATGTTATCATCTAGTATGTGTGAGATTTTCTGAATAAAGTTTATTTCATTAACTAATATTAAGTGTCTTTCACATTAATTTTCATGATTTAATTGATTGATCTCTAGTGTGTACAACTAAGAATTGATTGATTTAATTTACATCTAGATTAGTAGGATTTGACGCTCAATTTTACTAATTCAAAGTGGCAAATAGGATTACCATCTTTTATGTTAGGGATTGGAAATTCTAAGAAAGATATTTATCTAGATTAAATACATATCGTATGTGTATTATCTTGCTTGCTGATTTTCTTAGTCCTTAAAGCTATTAATTAATCAAACTTAAGATTGTATCTAAGTTGTTGGTTAGTAAGAGTAATTAGAATGCTTGTTTATTCATTTAATCCTAAAAGAGAACACCATTCAATGAGTATTTGTTAATGAATTTAATTTAAATTTATATCGATGATCCATACTAATTTGATAACGTAGGTAACCCGAAACTAAGATTTGTTCATTAATTTTCTAGATTTGATTATTTCTGTTTATTTCTAATTTTTTCTCCATTTTAATTCCTTATAATCACGTATTTAAACCTCCTGATTTGTTTTAGTTTTAACTTATGAAATATTTACCAATAGATTCCTCGTAGGAACGATCTCAAGTCTTCACTCTTTTTGAGAAAATTATCATAATGGATAGAAGTAGAAAATCATTTCAAATTAGAAATTTTCTTTATATTACATTTACCATCAACAAGTGTGATAATTAGAAAATTTCTCTTCATTAACTAATATAAAAATTAACATTTAATAATTATTAAACTATAATTACTTTTAACTAGAGTATGGTAATTATTTTTAAATTGTTAAATTTTTAACAATTTAAAAATAATTACCATACTCTTATAGGTTATTGTTTATTAGTTAAAAGTAATTATAGTTTAATAATTATTTAACATTTTATCTTACAAAAATTTAATTTTAAGGAAATATTAATATAAATGCGAAAAAAATCAAATTCTATGTACACAAAAATATCATATATTAACATTGAATATTTCGAAACGTATAAAATTTCATCACTACATATATTTAATAGAATATATTTATTCTGGTGTGAACAAGTCCAAGTTTTGGAGATTCGGAAATATCATCATCTACTCGTAAACTGGGCAACTACCTGGAAGTTCTCATATTTATATCAAAAAGCACAGATCTAGCCAGCTGGATGGAGCTTGGAAATTTTAATTAATGGCATGCCAACATAATGATGATTACAACATATTGTAAGCTAAAAGTTTCAATTAATTAAGTTGTCATCTTCAATTATAATGCATAATTATTGATGATACATGTTTTTATATGCGGGCTACCAAATGCTTCTTTGTCCTTCGCTAATTCTGAACGTAAAAGACAAGATCACATTAGTTGAGATAAAAAGAAGGAAATAGAAAACTAGGGAGAGGACGAACAGCTTACCTAATACTACTTTGTCATTTGCTAATGTTTTTACAAATAAACAAAACATTTGTTTATTTTTGCATATGGTAGAATATTTGAATTAGAAGAATTTGAATGAAATACTGAACCAATGAACACTAGAGTGATTTGAGTGAAATCCGATTTGTGAGAGTTTGCTATAATTATGTACTAGTTTTTGAAATATGATTGCCTTAAATTGACTTTGTTTATATTTACTTGAATTATTAACCTTAGGGTATTAATTGATTAAAAAATGTTTAACTCTTGAAGTGTGCACTATTCAGTGTTGTGAGACTTGGAATAAAGAAAATTGATTAGTTGGCCAATTGATTAGAAATGTAGTTTGTTGAGGACGATCAAAAGATTGGTGTGGGAGAATTCGATAAGTTATTATTTTTGGGCTAACTTTAGATATAAATCTCTTTAATGTGTTGAAATTTTTATTTAAAATTAATGGACTTATTTGTTAATTGTTATCAGGTGATTTTGAACACATGGGAGTTGAATTTGAATAAAAAAGATACAAGAAAAGCAAAGACAATTCGATCCAACTGGCAGAAAAGTTTTTGACAAAGCTTGGGCACGTGTAAAAGAAAAGTTTATCACTAGAGTCTAATTTGAAAAGAGATTCGATAGACTTAGGATTCTAATTATTTTGGGAATTAAGTTGTTTTCTTTTGGCAATTTTTTTCTTTTTTTGGAAAAAAGGGCAGATATGGAGACCAAACATTCTGCTATTATTCTGCCAAGTTTCATCACTATTATGAGTAGCTAAATCCTTTTTCTTGGTTGAAGGAAACCAAGGTTATCATCTAATATATGTGAGATTTTCTGAATAAAGTTTATTTCATTAACTAATATTAAGTGTCTTTCACATTACTTTTCATGATTGAATTGATTGATCTTTAAGGTACATAACTAGAAATTGATTGATTTAATTTACAACCAGATTAGTATTATTTGACGTTCAGTTTTGCTAATCCAAATTGGCAAATAGGATTACCATCTTTTATGTTAAGGATTGGAAATTTTAAGAAAGATATTTATCTAGATTAAATATATATTGTATGTGTATTATCTTGCTCGTTGATTCTCTTAGTCCTTAAAGCTATTAATTAATTAAACTTAAGATTGTATCTAAGTTTTTGATTAATAAGAATGATTAGAATACATGTTTATATTCATTTAATCCTAAGAGAGTACCATTCAATGAGTATTTGTGAATGAATTTAATTTAAATTTGTATCAATGATTCTTACTAGTTTGATAACGTAGGTGACCCGAAATTGAGGTTTGATCATTAATTTTCTAAATTTGATTATTTATGATTATTTCTAATTTTTTGTCCATTTTAATTCCTTATAATCACATTATTTAAACCTAATTTGTTTTAGTTTTAACTCATGAAACACTTACTAATAGATTCCTCGTGAGAATGATCTCAACTCTTCACTAACTACATATATCATTATTAGAGTTTATATTAATTTAGTTGCAGAAGATAGCATTACCAAATCAATTGGAAGATCTTAGAAGAAATTTGTTAGGTTTTTTACTGCTTTTCTGTTATCTTTACAACAAAAGAACTTGACAGAGATTGTTATTTTGCAGATATAAACTTTCAAAAAAATAAAAGAGACTTGATTTTACTTGGTTCGATAGTGAATCACTATCTACATCCAAGGTTCCAACTTGACGGTGGTGGAGAGATTTCACTAATGCAAAAGAAGAAAAGTTAAAAAAAAAGATACAAAGATTGAGTGTTCTATAGAACACCTGTAACAAGAGTCTCTCAAACTCACCAATACCCAAAAACAGGTTGGTACTCTTTGATCTCTTTTCCCTACACAATTTTTGCACTCTCAAAGACTGAAAAATACAATGTGAATGAAGACTGAAATATTTTTGTGTCGTGTTCTCCTCTGTGTCTGAAGCTTCTGTCTCCTTTTATAGTTGTCGGAGAAGATGACTTTTGGATGCTTTGGACTGAATCAGCCCACCTCCATGTGCCTCCCACGTGTGCCTTTTAATAAATCCCCTTGACTGTCCGTATTGTGTTATGGTTGCTGCGTTTTGTTGTCTGCTGATCATGGTAAAACATAACAGTATAAAACATGAATTGAAACGACTGCATATTGGGTTGTACTCCTGACAGGCATAAAACGACTATGTATTGACTTTAAAGACTTCAGGCATGTATGTAAGCTTTTGTTTCCACATGTGTTAGACTTGAGCCTTTTATTTCCAGCTGATATATGCTTCTTGATATTTCTTCATCCTCTCTCTTCGACATTTCTCAGACACAAACACATACTTCATTTCCAGTCTTCAGTCTTTGCTTGTTTTTTGGTAAATCTGAGTGAGGTTGGTGGAGTATGAGTGTTTTTTTTAATCACAAAATTGTATTCTATCTCTTCACTCTTTTTGAGAAAATTCTCATAATGGATAGAGGTAGAAAATCATTTCAACCTCCTTACCCACCAACCCTTTGACCTGGGCGATCAACTTATAGAGAAGCTTTTTTTTCCTCTTCTCTTTTATATTTTAGCTTCTTTTACTTTATATGATTACAATGGGGACAATGTATGTATTAGGTGTTTGGGGGTGGGGTATGTTCCATATAACTAATATTTAGGAATCTTTGTTGAAAATTTTTGAATGCTTATTGACTTGTTTGCAATTGATTAGTATTAAGGAAAATATCATTTAGTTATTGCGTGATTATCTTTACCATTATTAGGAGATCAAGTTTACGTATAATTAGTTGTGTGTTACGATTCTGTATCTGCAATTTAGGAGAAGATTAGGACAAGTTACTGTATATATGTATGATGTAATCTATCAATGAAAACAATGAATTCCATCTCAATATTTGTCATGGTATCAGAGCACCGATCCTGGTGCTCTTGATAATCTAAATTTTCCCTTTCTCATCGTCATCATCACTATGGCGGACAACTCTGGTTCATCGAATTCCAAACCTCTTGATCCATCACATCCGTTCTATATTCACCATTCAGATAAGCCAGGCCATGTCCTGGTTCCAGTCAAATTAAATGGCGTTAACTATCAATCGTGGAGCAAAGCAGTCATACATGCTCTCATTGCCAAAAAGAAACTTGGGTGCGTTGATGGGACAGTTGAGGAACCATCTCAGGAAGACCAGCCCTTCAAATTTGAACAATGGAATCAGTGTAACAGTATGATACTATCTTGGTTAACACACTCTATGGAACCAGACATAGTCGAAGGAATTGTTCATGCCAAAACCGCACGACAAGTATGGATCGATTTACGTGATCAATTCCAGCAAAAGAACGCCCCAGCAGTCTTCCAAATTCAAAAATCGATTGCTACCATGGCGCAGGGAACAATGACAGTTGCAGCGTATTTCACCAAAATGAAAGCCCTTTGGGACGAACTAGAAACATATCGGGCACCATTGACTTGTAATCAACGTCAAGCACACCTTGAACAAAGGGAGGAAGACAGACTCATGCAGTTCCTCATGGGTCTCAATGATTCATACAAAACAGTTAGATCCAACATACTAATGATGTCCCCGTTGCCAAATGTCCGTCAAGCCTATTCTCTAGTCGTTCAAGAGGAGATGCAACATCAGGTTACATCCGTATCAGTTGAAAATTTTTCAATAGCAACCGCAATACCAGGAAAGGGAGGCAGTTCAAAAACATCTAAGGAGAAAACATGTGATCACTATAATAGATCGGGGCACACGATAGATGAATGTCGTACCCTTAAATTTCACTGCAAATACTGTGATAAAAGGGGACATACGGAGGATATGTGTCGGTTGAAGCATGGATCCAATCCTCGTTCTGGTCAATTCTGAGGGCAAAGAAATGCTGGACGAAGAAGTCAACCCACAGTTAACATGACAGAATCATCTCAGGAAGCATTCGATGGTGATTCGTCCAACCCAATACGGAACTTCACTCCCGAACAAATTCAACAGTTGGTGCAGGCTATATCTGCATTAAATCAAAACAATTCATCTGGTAATATTGATGCATATGCAAATGCTGCAGGTTTGTTCCCATCAACTCATGTGTCTGTTAATTCTAATAGCACGGGTTCTTGGATCTTAGATACTGGCACCACAGATCACATCGTGTCTAAAGCTTCCCTGTTAACCGAACTGAGAACTTCTAGCATCACCAATGTTAATTTACCAACCGGAGCCACCTCACCAATTACACACACTGGCACTGTCATTTTTAATCCAAATCTTGTGCTTAAAAATGTCCTATGCGTTCCGACCTTCAATTTAAATTTGATTTCAGCCAGTAAACTTACCAGTGATTTAAATTGTTGCATCATATTCCTTCCTAACTTTTGCATTTTGCAGGACTTGGTTTCGGGGAAGACGATTGGCTTGGGTAGACAACATGGTGGTCTATATTACATGTCTCCGACCTGCAATAATCCAGCTACCTTTTATGTTTCACAGTCTCCTGACCTTTGGCATTTACGCCTTGGTCATCCCTCTCTTTCTCGCTTTAAGTTGCTTTCCCATTTAATTCCCACTAGTCCTATGGAACTAAAGAATAATTGTCCAATTTGTCCAAAGGCAAAGCAGACATGTTTGCCTTTTTCAATAAGTTCAATATCAACAAAATCTCCTTTTTCACTTTTACACTGTGATGTCTAAGGTCCTCACAAAACACCTACACACTCTGGTTCACGCTATTTTCTCACCATTGTCGACGACTTTACGCGCTGCACATGGATCTTTCTTATGCATCACAAATCAGAAACACAATTTTTATTAACTAATTTTGTAAATTTCATTCGAACTCAATTTCAAACATCTGTTAAAATGATAAGGGTAGATAATGGCACCGAGTTTATTCCCGTATACAACTTTCTTCAAAACAAAGGCATCGAATTCCAAAGATCTTGCGTCTACACTCCACAACAAAACGGAGTTGTGGAACGTAAACATCGTCACATACTAAATGTTGCTCGTTCACTCCTTTTTCAATCCAATGTTCCACTTCAATTTTGGGGTGAATGTGTCTTAACTGTCGTATACCTTATAAATCGTATCCCTACACCATTGTTGTCTAATAAATCACCATTCGAGATCCTTTATAACCGACCGCCATCTTTAGCACACTTGCGGGTTTTTGGGTGTCAATGCTATGTCACTAATGTCCACCCTAAGCATAAATTTGATTCACGTGCATCCATTTGTGTTTTCATGGGGTATCCACATGGTCAAAAGGGCTACAAAGTTTATGACTTACAAACCAAAAAAATGTTTGTAAGTCGTGATGTTCATTTTCAGGAAAATATTTTTCCCTTTCACGCTTCTTCACTGCCATCATCAACGCCTTCCTACACCTTACCCAATCTACTCATCGATACTACTTCTCCACCTGATCCCATTCCTTCTAGTCCACCAGCCTCACCAGACGGCTCCACGTCCAATCCATATTTGCCTCATTCTCCTATTCTCCCAGATTCGCCTTCTGATTCACACACTCCTATTCCAGCCTCTTCTCCTCCTGCTGCTTCCCCGAATTCACAGGACCCAGTCCAAATTGAAACAGACACAGCTCCACCTCTCTGCCGCTCCACTCGAGACAAGCAGCCACCTGTGTGGCACATAGACTACGATATGTCTACTCATGCCAATCATTCTTCATCCGGATCTAATTCTGGCAAAAGAACGAGGTACCCACTGAAGTGAATCACAAGTTAATACAATAATACCCAACGCACAAGAAGGGGGGTTGAATTGTGTATATTTTTTTCGTTTTACCCTCTTCTTCTAGAAATTGCTTAATTCAGAAAACAAGTAAGTAATAAAGAAAGTTAAGAAATTTCAGACACAGAGATTTTATCCTGGTTCACCCCAAACCGTGGGCTACGTCCAGTCCTCAGAAATCTTTCTGAGATTTCAC